>PVJS01004335.1:0-69680 GCA_004027185.1 Glis glis
TGTATCTGTGTGTGTGTGCGTGTGTGCGTGTGTGTGTGTGTGTGTGTGTGTGTGTGTATGACTGTGTCTGTGTGTGTGTCTGACTTCGAAGCCTATTTTGACACAAAGCCATGGTGGCGCTCACTGGTGAGCTATGAAATTCCAATTTCATGGCTCGTCTCTAGCTGCTACTATCAAACAATTAGAATGAATTAAATTTCTCTCAGCCCTTATCCTGGTGATCCTTCTTCACACACCATCTCATTGATCTCTACCACATCCGGGATCTGAAGCACAGCTGTTCCTTCAGCGAGACACGCACAGATGAGCCGAATATTCTGGAACTGGATCCCAAACTCTTAGTTTGGAGATTTCCCACGTTCTAGGATCATTTGCTCATGAAACAAACTGCGATGTGTGTTAAAGCGATGCCAAACACAACTCTGATGCCCGTGTATTCCATGGACACGTGGACTTCTGTCCCCAGGCAAATATGGATCTGTATTCTGTCATTATATATGAGCTTGAAATTTCTAGAATTAGACATGAATCGAATCATATAATATGTACCCTTTTCTGCCTCTTTCCTTTCATAATGAATTTGAGACGCATCTGTGTTGTGTGTATAAATAGCTTGTTCTTTTTTATTTGGGAATAATATCTATATTATAATTTTTTATACTTTCACCTACCAATGAACATTTGGACTATTTCCAGTTTGGAGCTATTATAAATAATACATCATAAAAACATACATCAAAGAATCATACATCCACACAAAGGTCTGTAATGTTATTCTTATACAAGCCTTTGTGTGGATGTGCATTTTCATTTCTCTCGGGTAAGTATCCAGGAGAGAAACAGCTGGGTCCTATGATAGGAATATGTTGAACTTTTTGAGAAACTCCAAAAATGTTTTTTTGCAAAGTGATTGTAGTGGGCTTATAGTAGTGTCTCGTTGTGCTTTTAATTTGTGTGTCGCTGATGACTGACGACACTGGTATAGTTTGGATCTTACTTTAAAGGCTTGGTCCCCAAGTTGGTGCTTTTGGGAGGTGGTGGAACCTTTAAGAGGTGTGGCCTAGGGGGATATCTTAGGTCATTGGGGGCGTGTCCTCAAAGGAGATTGTCAGACCCTCGTCTCCCCTTCCCTCCACTTTTCTCATCCCCACCATAAGGTGAAGAGGCCTCTTCCACCACACACTCCTACCAAAATGTACCATGTTTCCAGAGACCCAAAGCAATGGAGCCAATTTGTCATTGATTGAAACCTCCAAAGCTGTAGGCCAAAATAAACCTTTCCTCTTTTCAGTTTGAAAACAGGGTATTGCTAGGTTGCTGAGAGTCTTGCTATGTTACTGAGACTCCCCTCAAACCTGCAATCCTCCTGTCTTAACCTTCCAAGTACTGGGATTACAGGCGTGCACCACGATGCCCGGCTGTATCTTCTTTTAATAAGTCATGAAGTCAGACAGCATAACTCTAACTTTGTTCTTTTCCAAATTGCATTGGCAATTCTAGGTCATTTCATTTCCATTTAAATTTATTTATATAGTCCTCTTTCTTTTACCTATTTCTATAGTCCTCTTCTTCTTAAGACTTTGTCCATTTCATCCACATTATTGAATTTATTGCCAGATAATCCCATATATTTACATATTGTCCCTGTCTCAAAAGAGATTCCAGAAGTGTGAGGAACATGTTGAAAGTGCAACAATCTAGGGTAAAGATCCATAATCTGGGCTCAGTTGAGACTCCCCAAAAGGCACACCTTGTAAGCAAGGCTGCTCTAGTCCCAAAAGCAATGGGAAAGCTAAAGCTGAGCTTCAACAGAATTAAGTCAATCCACCAACAGGCCTTGCAGGCACTTACCTGTGCTTGCACAACTAAATATTTGGCCAGATTCAAGAGAATCCACCTGCAGACTGCTGACTTCCCTGCACAGCCTTCTCCTCTGTGGCATCTTCCCTTGCAAATTTCATCCTTCTCTGCATCCCTGAGTTTCCTCCACCCACAGCATATTTTCCATTAGGGCTCCACTTCCCTGGGCCACAGTTAGAAACTGTCCTTAGGGGGAAAGCCAGGATAGCATTGAGGTCTTCTCGTGTGTTTCTTCCTCTAGAGATCAAAGCCCCAAATACTTAAAAATAGCTGTTTTGTGTAGTACCCAATTCTATCATTTTTTTTTTTTTTTACAGCAGGAGGGTCTGTTGATACCCATTACTGTGTCATGGCTGGAACTCAGCACAAAACTTGGAGCAATGACACACATTAAATAAACAAGTCAGTGCAGGCAACGCTGCGATTTTTAGCTAATTAAATTGAACATTCATTATTGGAATTTTCTATATAGAGGGCTCTATGTAAGGAATAGCTGAGAAGCAAATATGAATAAAGAAAAATATCCTCTGTGAACAATCTCCCTGGACAGGGAGGTAAAACAGAAAAACATGTAACAGGCTGTAATATGTCAAAGACTAATAAATGCCAAAAGAGGAAAACCAAACTGGCCATATGAGCACAGGGAAAGTGTTTAATTTTGACATGGGGTTGGTGGTAGGTGAGTAGTGTTTTGGAACGTTTCTTGAAGAAGAAATTTTTCATCTGGGTATTAAAGAATGATGACCTACCTAATCCCCAAAAGGCCCTCTTTTTGTAAACTTTAATGTATTTTATAAACTGACATTTTTACAGGCAGATACCATCCTAGTCTTATATTTCATTTTACTCCAGAGAGACCAATAAATGAGCTGGCTTCCCCCGCACACACATTAAATGACATGTCGAGACAGCTGACCTATTATCTCCACCGCCTGGGAAAATAATTTGGGAATGAAAAATGTCCTTTGGACAAAAAAGTAAATGAGAATAAGCAGGAGGTAGGTGCGAGCTAACATTACTTATGACTTGTGTAAGCAAAGGGATAAGTGTATTTAGATATGCTCAATGTATTTGGAGTCCCTTTTGTTCTTTTCTAATGGGTTAAGAAAACCGTGTTTTTCTGAGTGGGAGAGGTTTCTGGCTGAGAGAGCAGATAACCTTGCAGCATCATTAGAAGTTATTCAAGACTCACTTGTCAACACAGACAACCACTTGTGTCTGATTTTGAATCAGACAGCCAGCTTGACAACTTGAAAATGTCTTTATCCCTTCTGCTTCTTCTCCAGTACCCTGGGCACATTAGGTTCCTAATGATTATTATTGAAATAGTCACCATGTCTTGACCACTTTTCTTTTGAATTCTTTTTCTTAGCCTCAATAAACACTTTCTTTTTTTTTTTTTTTTTTTGCGGTACTGGGGATTGAACGCAGGGGCATTCTACCTCCGCGCTACGCCCCCGGCCCTATTTATTATGCTTTATTTTGAAACCGGGTCTCACGAAGTTGCGGAGGGCCTCACTAAGGAGAGAGAGAAAGAGAGAGAGAGAGACAGGGAGAGAGAGAAAGAGCTGAGGCTGGCCGCGAACCTGGATCCTCCGGTCTCCGCCTCCCAAAGTACTGGGATTACAAGCATGCGCCACCACGCCTGGCTCAATAAACACTTTCTGACAGCAGTTCTCAGACCTGTTGGTCTCAGGTCCCTGTTATACTTTTAAAACTACATAGAGTTTTTGTCTGGGTGGGTTATATCTGTCAGTATTTACCATATTAGGAATTAAAACTAAGAAATTTTAAAAATAATTATTAATTCCTTTAAAATAACAATAATAAGCCGGGTGTGGTGGTGCACGCTTGTAATCCCAGTACTTGGGAGGCTGAGACCAGAGGATCCGGGTTCGCGGCCAGCCTCAGCTACTTAGTGAGGCCCTCCACAACTTAGTGAGACCTGGTTTCAAAAAAAAGTATAAAAAATAGGGCTGGGGGTGTAGCTCAGAGGTAAAACGCCCCTGGGTTCAATCCCCGGTACCGCAAAAAAAAAAAAAAAAACAATAATAAAGCTGGGTGTGGTGGTACATGCCTGTAATCCCAGTACTTGGGATGCTGAGACAGGTGGATCACTGGTTCAAGAGCAGCCTCAGCAACTTAGTGACAATATCAGCAACCTAGTTATGCCCTGTTTCAAAACAAAAAACAAGTTTTTAAAAGGCTAGGGGTATAGTTCAATGGTAGAAGGCCCTTGGGTTCAATCTCCAGTGTCATAAAAATGAATAAATAAATAACAAAAATAAACCAAATAATAATAACAATCCTGTTAAGATAACATTTTTTTGACAAGAAACTATTTTCCATATTTAAAAAATAGTGATAAAAAATTGAAACTGAACTCTTTTTTTTAATTTTTGTGAATCTCTTTAATGTCTGTTGACAAAAGGCAACTAGATTCTCATTATCTGCTTCTGTATTCAATATGTTACAAGAAAACATGTCACGCCCTCTCTGGAACATTCCACTACACTCTCCGTGAGAGAGTGAGAGTGAGAAAGGCCAACAGCGTCTTAACTTTATGATGAATATCCTTTCCACCTTGCAGACCCTTCCGAGGAGAACACTGAGAACCGATGATCTGATATGACTCTTTTCATTTAACACTTGATTCTGCTTTCATCTATATAAATATTTGTTCACAAGTGTCTAAATGGCTCCAATCAGTCCTGAACAATCAGTCCTTTCAAACAAGGCCATTCCAAGGGTTTTCTGTGACCACACATTCCAACAGCCTCTTGATACTCATTGTAGCAGATCTGAATGCTGCTTCCTGATTTCTTGGGTCTCTTTCATCTTAGCCCACCCTGTCCAGTTTAATAACGTTTCTACCCATGCTCATGGTGAGTCTCCTTTTGCAGAGTTCCCTTCACCTGAAATGCCCCTCCACTCCCTTGTCCACACATGGGGACATCTGTCCTTGGATCTCTCCTCTATAGACGCTCCCTGCCTTGGTGACAGCCTCCTGTGACGGTGTTCATGCATTATGTGGGGGAATCACTGTTGGATTTCTCCCAGTCTTGATTCATAATGAATGAATGAATCCAGGAGGCCAAGAACAAAGTCTCACCTCGCTGTACCCTTCCCCATCCTGAACACAGCCAGTTGTCAAGCAAGATGCATGAAAACACAAGCTCACTGAAGAAAGTTGTAGGAAGCTTGGAAGTGCAGATAAAGGCAACACAAAGGTAATACGTGGATTATTTTTATACTTATGTGTTTTTATTCTCTTTTAAATTTTTATTATGGGAATTATCAAGTAAATACAGAAGTTGAAAGAGTTGTATAATGACGTTGATGTCACTATGACCAAATTTTAACAATGGCAAATAAATATGTAGGCACTATTTTTTTTTTAATTCTGATTCCTCACTCTGCCCAGATTCTTGAGAGGCAAATTCCAGACAACTTATCGCTCCATCTGTAAATGTTTCACCATGTACCTCTCTACACAATGCTGTTCTTTGAAAAGTAGAACGATAACATGATTATCATAGATTATCATGTCCAAAGTCAACAATCATAATTCTTCATCAAATTTGCAGTCAGCATTCACATGTCTCCAGTTTCTTTATGATACTTTTTAAATTTTTTTGTTCAGCCGGGTGTGGTGGTGCACGCTTGTAATCCCAGTACTTGGGAGGCTGAGACTGGAGGATCCAGGTTCATGGCCAGCCTCAGCTACATAGTGAGGCCCTCCGCAACTTAGCGAGACCCTGTTTCAAAATAAAGAATAAAAAAATAGGGCTGGGGGTGTATCTCAGAGGTAGAACACCCCTGGGTTCAATCCCCAGTACCGCAAAAAAAAAAAAAGGAATAAAATGGGGCTGGGGGCATGGCTCAGAGGTAGAATGTCCCTGGGTTTCATCCCCAGTACCAAAAAAATTTTTTTGTTGAAATTGAGATCCAAATAAATAAATAAATAAATATTATTATTGCTTTATATGTCTCTGAAGGATTTTTTCCTTCAGGTTCCCTCTTTCTTTTTTCTTTTCTTTAAAGCTTTTATTTTAATTTAGTTTTTTTGTCTTGTTTTGTTTTTGTTTTGGGGGGTTGTGTGTGTGGTTCTGGGGATTGAACACAGGGGTATTCTACCTCTGAGTTACACCCCAGCCCTATTTTATTTTTTTATTTTGAACAAGGTCGCAGAGGCTGGCCACAAACCTGCGATCCTCCTGTCTCAGCCTCCCAAGTACTGGGATTGCAGGCGTGTGCCACCACTTCCAGCTTTATTTTTATTTGAATAAACAGTTTTCCATAGTCTGGATTTTGTGGACTTTGTCTTCATGGTATCATTTAATATTTTCCCCTGTTAGTATTAATTGGAAATTGGTCATTATCTTTAGAAGCCTTCATCGCTTGTTTGCTCTGAAACTAAAGCTTAGATGGTGTTTCTACCATTCAGAAGTACATAAGGGTTTATTGTTTTTAAGATATTAATATTATAATCATTGCCTAGATTCATCATTCACTTGTTTTAGTTGTTAAGTTTGTAAAATGGTGAAATTCTAACTCATTCTGTCTTCACTTGTTAGCTGGAAAAAAATCTATAAGAAGCAATTTCCACTCATCTATATTTCAAGTATAGATTTTATTTAAAAAGGCAGAATTAATGCTTGAGTTTTTGTTTATTTACTAATTTTCAAAATAATAAGGTGATTATTTAACTTCCTTCAAAGATAATCAATGAGGGCCTCTTTTCCTCCTCCCGCCCCAGCATCATTAAGAACTTACAGATTGAAACACATTATTCATCATTACCACTATTATTAATCCTCTGTGAATCCTTATTGAGTTTCACATTGTCTCACCTCTGACCAGAGGAGGAAGTTTTTTCAGGTAGGTTTTGAGTCGTTTTGTCACGGCCCCTCAGTCTCCCACAGCTGCCTTACCTATAGCAATGGAAAGCCTTTTCTTACGTGTTTCCTGCCCAGACAGACCTGGAACCAGCCACTTCCTCGAGGAGTCTGGTCCTTTATCACTAGGAGATGGGATTTAGAGGACAGAGTCTGATGAAGTGTTCACTACAACTGCACTGAAGATTGTTCCTAGGTCTTTTTAGAAGTCAGATTTAGGGCCGGGCGTGGTGGCGCATGCTTGTAATCCCAGTATTTTGGGAGGCGGAGACCGGAGGATCCGGGTTCGTGGCCAGCCTCAGCTCTCTCTCTCTCTCTCTCTCTCTCTCTCAACTTAGTGAGGCCCTCCGCAACTTCGTGAGACCCGGTTTCAAAATAAAGTATAAAAAATAGGGCCAGGGGTGTAGCGCGGAGGTAGAACCCCCCTGGGTTCAATCCCCGGTACCGCAAAAAAAAAAAGAAGTCAGATTTATGAAATAAGATTTTTTTAAAGATAAAATATACCCTTTGTTTTCCAAGTAACAAATCATTAGCATACAGTATACAAATAAAAAGTTTTTCCCATTATTTATCTCTCCTTTCTTTTCTTCTGTCATTGCATTGACTTAATCTTCTAGAACATTGTTCATTGATTACAATTTTAAGCATGTTTCGCATTCATTATAACATCTGTAATAATCAAGGACCAAAAGAACTCCTTCTGCTCTCAAATTCCCCTTGAAATAAGGGAGAAACTTAACTCTTAATGTGTTAGAAAACTGGCCCATGGGTTATGTCCTTGTTTTGCCCAGCCCAAGAATTAGGAATGCTGTTTACATTTATAAATAACAGAAGAAAACCTAAGGAAGAATAAATTTTGTGACATATGGAAATCATACAAAGCTCAGGTTTTAGTGTCTACAGATAAAATTTTATTGGAACAAGGCCACTCACATTCATTTGTATAACATCTACTGCTGCTTTCGCTCCACGGAGACCATGTGGCTTGTAGAGGCTGAAATATTTGCTCTCCGGCCTTTCGCACAGTTTGCCAGTTCCTGCCCCAGTTGATCATGATGTGTTTTCAGTTAATAGACTGGTAAATCTAACTAACTGATGTTTTATTATACTTCAACTCCAGTTCTAAGTGGTACTAGCCTGTGGCGGTTTCTATTTGTTTGTGGTGGTAGAGGGTGGTTGACTCGTCCTGTTTGTTCTATTTGACTTGGCACTGTTTCTTAGTTTGGGAATCAGGATCACGCTGGCCTTGGAGGTGAATTGGGAAGCTTTTGACACACTTAAGGCCCTAAAAATACTTATATAGTTTGAATATAACCTGTTTGGATCCAACAATTTGTAACCATGAATGTTCTCAATTTTTACATCTTCTGTAATCTCTACGGTGTTCAGATATTCTCTCTCTTCTTAAGTAAAACTTGGCACATATCTTCGTTACTACCCAGATTCCTCTGATTATCTGCAGACAGCTTTTCCCCTGAAGTTGCCTTTACTCTTCCAGTATTTGAAAACACATCCTTTCTCATTACTGGCGGACAATTAGGCTTTAACATCTGTGGTCAGGCTTGTCAGAGGCCTGTCCAATTGGGGGTCTTTTCAATGAATCAACTTAAAAGTGCTAATTAATCCTAATGATTTTGTTTCCTGATTCATTGATTTTTGCTTTCTTTGTTGTGATTTTGTGGTTCTTTTCCAGCTTACTTATCTAATGCCAGTTCAGGTATTCGGGTCTTCCCCATCTCAACGCAACTCATCGAAGGCCCTGCAGAGTCCACCCTGGGCTTCTCTCACGAGGCCATCCTTTTCAGTACTTCCTAGTTGCTTTTCATCGCCATTTTGATTTACACTTCAACTGGAAAATCATCGATAGACGTTTTCTTCTGTGTATATCTCAGTCATTGTCTCGGAGTATAATTTTTTCTAAGAACTTTCAAAATATACATACATATACATATACATTTGCTATCATTTGGTGCATAAAATTTAACAACTATAGCTCTTATTGGCCAATCAATATAAGATAATTGGTTGCTGCATGTGGAGACCCGGGCACTTGGTCCCTAGTGAGCGCTCACTGTCATTCATTGTCATCACCATCTTGTCACTGTTTCTCATTGCTGGCACAATTGGAAAAAGATGTGTCCTCTCCAAAGACAAATGTGGAAATACGGATTTTCAAGGACTTAGGAAATTTTATATCCTATGACCCGTAATTCTTTTCATAGGAATTTATCTTGAGAAAATACTTCCAAAAGTACCTCCAAATCTAGCCAAACAAATGTTTATTTCATAGTTATTTATAATGGAGAAAATTTGGAAAGAACCAAAATGCTCAAATTAGCAAAGACAAATATATTTTGTTATATTCATATGATAAAGTGCTAAGATGTCATGAAAAATTGTGTTCTGAGATAAAAATAAAATAGAAGAATGCCTATGATATGCTAAGTGAAAAAAAAGCTGGTCAAAAAAGTTTTTTGCTTAAAATATAATCCCAGTTGTTTAAAATATGTTCTTATTTCTGGATTATAACATCATGATTAGCCGGGCATGGTGGCACAAGCCTATAACCCCAGTCCTTGGGAGGCTGAGACAGGAGGATCATAGGTTTGAGACCAGCATCAACAACGTTGCAAGATCCTTTTTCAAAATTAAAAACTAAAAAATAGGGCTGGGGGTGTAGCTCTGAGGTAGAATGCACCTGGGTTTCATCCCCATAGAAAGGAAGAAAGGAAGAAAGGTAGGTAGGAAGGAAGGAAGGAAGGAAGGAAGGAAGGAAGGAGGGAGGGAGGGAGGGAGAGAGGGAGAGAGAGAGAGAGAGAGAGAGAGAGAGAGAGAGAGAAAGAAAGAAAGAAAGAAAGAAAGAAAGAAAGAAAGAAAGAAGAGAAAGAAGGAAAGAAAGGGAGGAAAGAAAGAGGAAGAGAGGGAAAGTGAGGAAGGGAAGAGGAAAAAGGGCTAGGGGTATATCTTGGAGGTAGAATGTCCCTGGGTTCAATCCCCAGCACTAGTAATAATAATAATAATAATATCATGGTTGATTTTTGTTTAGTGTGTATGTGTGCACACACGTGATCTCATGAATACAGAGGAGACACCCCAATTGGGGATGTATAGATTGCAAGATTTGGCATACGTTAATTTTGTAACTTAAACACAATAATTTTAACATAGTTGCAATGGCCTTTTTCAAACTGTTTGGGACTTGGATACAGATAAATTCATTCCCAAAAGAACAGCATTTATAAATTCTAGATGAGGAAGTTTCTAGCAATTTCTTAGTAGTTGTTTCAAACCACTTCATTCTTTTGCCTACTTTTTGCCTGATTTTTGCTGGTGAAAATTTATCAGCAGACACTCGGCACTACACAGCAGTTGAGAGAGCAGGCAGCAGGTGCGCAGTCTCAGCAAGCTCGGTGGGTGTTAGAGGACAGAGGGGGATCTGGAGACAGGCAGGTGTGGGCTGGGGCCCAGCTTCACTCTTACTACTGATTCTTCTTTGGAAAACTATTACATTCCCTAAGTCTCATTTTCCTCATCTGTAAAATGGGGATACACAATACATGTGTTGCAGGGTTGAAACGCAGTAATGCAGTAATGATTGGCAAGCACTTTGCAAAATGCTAGACACACGAGAATGCTTGGTTAATCATGTCTGCTACTGCAGTTATTGTCACTAGACCCACCCATACTACCCTCACAGTGCTCCAAAGAACTCTTCTAGGTGTTATGGGATTGTGGAACTTAAATAACTTTGAAACCCTAAAATCAATTATGTCTAACTCCTAAGAGGCTTTTCATCTAAAGGAGTCGAAAATAAGAAACAAACTTCCTTATGTTTCTTGTACTGTTTTTTTTTTTTCAGAAAGCAGAGACGTGCATAATCCAAGTCATTAAAACAAAAGTATAATTCTTGAATGTTTATAATCATGCATGTTCAGGATAGACATGTTTAGACATAGGATAAACTTTGCACATTATATTCTATCTAAAAACCTCTGACAAACCTCTATTGATAAATCATGCTTAAAACATCAAGTAGGATTAGGTGAGAAAGTATGATCTGTCATTTGTAAGAAAACATGAGACCAAGTTCAGGCCTAAAGGAGAACTGTTCCTGATGTGGTAGACAGCCCAGGTGCCCCCATGAGGAATCCAGTGTGACGGATATGTGGCCTTAGCTCTAGACTGAACATGACACAACTTGGATAAAAGACCTATTATTTACCTAATTAGACTCCACCAAGTCTAGAAAAATTCTCAAATGGAAAAAATTATACCTTGCCTTTTTATAGATATAATTAGGTATTATGAGACAACAGACTATTAAGAAATGTGAATACGTTTTATTGTGAATATGCCTTTTCCCCAATACACTAAATAAGGGATATACTCCCAAAATTTAGTCATCCCCCCTTAGCCACAATTTTACTTTTCAGTTTCATTTACCTGTGGACTCCCAGTCTGAAAATATCAAATGAAAAAAATCCAGAAATAAATAACTCAGAAGGTTTAAGTTGCATGCCATTCTGAGTAGTGTGGTAAAATTTCACGCCATCCCACTCCATCCTGCTTGGGATGTGAATCATCCCCTTGTCCGGGTTACTCCACCCACCCATTAGTCACTTACTATTGTCTTGGTTAAGGTAACTGTCGTGATATCACAGTGCTTGTGGTTAAGTAATGCTTATTTTACTTAATAATGTCCCTATGTTAGTCAGCTTTCCATCAACGTGACACAAGAACTGAGAGAATCAAGTTAAGAGGAGGAAAGTTATTTTCGCTCATAGTTTCCGAGGTTTCAGTCTGTGGTTGGCTGGCTCAATTGTCTTTGGGCCTGTGGAGAGGCAGACTGTCATGGTGGGGAGCATGTAGAGAAATACTTCATGGTGGCCAGGAAGCAAAGGGACAGAGAGAAGGGGCCAGGATTCCAATATCTCCTTGAAGGCGCACCCCCAATGACCTAACTTCCTCCCATTAGACTCCACCTCCTAAAGGTTTCACCTCCTCCCAGTAGCACCACAGGCTGGCGACCGAGCCTTCAGCACATGGCCTCTGGGGACCTTTTAGATCCAAGCCAAAAGAGCCCAGAGCACAAAGTAGTGATGTTGGCAATTTAGATATGCCAAAGAGAAGCTGTGAGCTACTTCCTTTAAGTGAAAAGATGAACGTTCTTGACTTAATAAGGAAAGAAAAGAAATATTATGCTAAGGGTGCTGAAATCTATGCTAAGAATTAATCTTCCATCATGAGATTGTGGAGAAAGAAAAAGAAGTTCTGGTTTTGCTGTCGCACTTCAAACTGCAGAAGTTATGGCTGCCGTGTGTGACTGCTTAGTTAAGATGGAAAGGGCATTACATCTGTGTGTTTTGTATAGGAAAAACAACAACACACAGGCTTCAGAACTATGTGCAATTTCATGGACACAGTGGGGGTCTTGAAGTGTATTCCCTGTGGATAAGGGGGAGCTAATGTACTCAGGCGGTCAGAAGTTCTGGTTTCTGACCTCAGACAGTATCCCTAAAAGTAAGAAATAGGTAGGTTGAGCACCAGTGAAGAAAAGGATGCCGGGAACGTAGACGCAGGGCTGACAGATGTGGAAGAAGGAAACAATGAAACAGTGCTCACAGCTGGGATGCAGTGAGTGCTCAGAGCCAAGTGCTCTGCTTCCTTCCTTATGCCAGGAAACAGAGACACAGAGAAGGCAGCAACCTTGCCCCATCACTAAGCAGCTGTCCAGATTTCCTCCCCCGGGATCCAGGAGTAAGAACTGGGAAGCCTGGTCCGGAATTCACACTCGTGTGCAGCACACTAGATGGTGCTAACTACTGCTAGGATCACTCCCCTTCACTTTTCCCTTTCTCTCCACATCCAAGAACTGCAGATCACAGTTCTCCTTGTGGTCTGGACTTGGTCGTATGTGTTCTGATAAATGACTTTCTCACCTAATTTTATCAGATGGCTTTAATGTGCTTTATTCAGAGTTTCATCAGAAGGTTTGGATACAATATAGTGTGAAGAGTTTATCCTAGGTCTTAATGTGTCTCTCCTGAGCACACACAATTATTAACATTCAAGAAATTCACTTTTGTTTTAATGATTTGGATTCTGCATGTCTCTGCTTTCCGAAAAAAATAATGCATGGGGTGTGTGATTAATTCTCTTAGCCACTCGGATAATTGTCTTTGTTTTGAACACCAAGTACTGCAACACTGTGCGCCATTTTCCCCATAAATCCAGGAAAGTGGGGGCAGATTACATAATCAGGAGACTGAAAACATAGTTGAGTACGAACCAGATTTGAATCTGAGCTCAGCCATTTTTTAAGATTATTTTTATTGGTGTAATATGATTACACATAGTACTGGGATTTGTTGTTACGTATTTCTACATGCGTATCACATAATGTGGTCATTAGTTGTGAATTAGACTCAAGCCTCAGTTTCCTCATCCATCAAATGGGTCTCCTGCTATATTCACATACAATTATTGGGAGAATTAAATGGCATAATGTTTGTGAGGTATTTCGCATGATATCTGACAGATTATAAGTGCTCAATAAATGTTTTATCCATGAATAAATATTTATTAAACACCCACAATGTGCCAGGCACAATTTTTTTAATTGTATTTTTGGTCCTGGGGATTGAACCCAGGGGCATTCTACCTCTGAGCTACACCTCCAGCCCCCCTTTTTTTTAAACAGGGTCTCACTAAGTTGCTGAGGCTGCCCTCGAACCTGTGATCCTCCTTTCTCAGCCTCCCAAGTACTGAGATTATAGGCATGCGCCACCATGCCCAGCACAATTTTTATCAGTGAAATTTCTGTAGGGAGAGTCTGCCTCATGGTGTGTTTTTATACTGTCCAGAAATCCCACCCCTCCTCATGCATAGTAATTTGGGGCAGTTACTGCTTAGTGTGACTCCACTAAATTCGCCATGTTGGGATTTCCCACTGGTGTCTAAAGCCGCAGTGGCCTGGGCTGGAAGTCTCTGACCACAGTTGGGCTGGGCAACCTCCACATCTCTTCCCAGGAAGGCTCCTCCTGTCTCCTTTCTCTTCCTGCCCTGCTCATCTCTGGCTAACTAACATGTCTGAAGCATATAAGCTCAGATGTTATCAAATTGGAACTGCCATTCACAAAGACCATCCTGGGGAAGGAGAGGATGATGCAGGCGTGCAGGGGACTAAAGAGAAGGCTCTTGCAGGTAACAAGTGTGTTGGCTTGGAGTAGACTCTGACAATGGAGATGGAGACATCTGCAGGGACTTGGGCAATATTCGGAGGTATAATCTATTGGAAATGTCAAGAAGAAGGTGTCAGAATTGATCTCCATGTTTTTGTAAAAAATAAGTGAGTTGTTAAGTATCACTTATAAAGATGGAAAACCCTAGAAGACAAACAAATTAGTGTGTGTCACTCTGTACTTACTAAAATTGAGGTTCCTGTGAGACATTTAAGGGGAAATGCGTGTATAGACCATGAATCCAAAAAATAACAAGGACCGAAGCCACATGCCTGAGAGCTAAATGCTAGCTACAGATATTAATCTTGAAGGCATCTGTTTTTTCAAGTAGGTTTTTGAGAGCTCCCAAATAATTGAAGGGTATTTCCACTCCTGCAGATGAGAACTTCAGTGTATTAATTAATAGAAAGCTTTCTAACCCAGGCATCTGAAGACCAGAGTTTTTTTACCTCATCCTTGCTGGTCTGAAGCTCTGAGCTGGTATCTTACCTTCTCTGTTCTGTTCACATCCTTATCTATTTGTAGCCCAGTCAGCTCAGCTCTTGGTGCCTCAAGGGTTTATAGATGATGATAAATACTTTCAATGACCATTTAGATCAAAATGTGGATAATGAATTCCAAACAGACTATGAAGAAAATTCAGGAATTATTGAAATACATGGAGACCAGCCCCACTTTCTGAAACAGGTAAATCACACTAAAGTAGTTTGTCATATACAACCACATATCCATGTTCTTATGTATGTATGCTTCCTAAAATGCTTCTGATGTATGATTTCTTTATTGCAAAAGTTCTCAAGAAGCACTGTTGAAGGAGAAAAAATTGGTTGTTTTCAATGTGTTTGCTTCCTGTGTAATATTGCAATAAAGAAATCGTTAGTCCAGCTGTACTTAGAAGTCGTATTACAGATTCCAAAATGGCATCTTTCATTTTTAAAATGAGCTATTAAAATTCCTGCATATGTGTTTATGTCTGCTTGGATACCATCCATACTTGACAGAGGGCAGGGACTGTAGTGGTGGTCTAGTCCAGTTTGAGCCTCGGGCTGGTGACTTTCAAGGCTGGAGAACAGTGCAGGGACCAGTCTTCATCCATGGCTTACCCTGCCTGGGGAGAGGGACGTGCTGGAGCTGGGAGTGGAGTGCAAGTTGCTATTCATAGTCCTGCTTTAAACAGAGCCAGATGCCGCTGCTGCAGAATGGCCACCGTATCAGGGGCCATGCCTCTCAGTAACCTGGTGGCCATTAAGAGGACCTGGTATGCCATTTCCAAGTAGGAATTGTCCTGAAGTCTCAGATGGGGTGTTAGACAGCAGTGAGAGCCAAACATCCATTTGCCTGTTCCCCTTTTCACCTTTATTGCACAATCATCAGGCAATTCGCCCATGACCTTGCTGGCTAGACTTGCCTTAGCCTTAAGCTGAGTGTGGAGGGACATGGACCTGAAAAACTCTCCCACCTCCTCCTTGGGAGACCGGTTTTAGTTGTTTATGTCACTGCTTTGGATGGATGGAGTTTGGCCTCCAACTCACATCCCACAAATATGAAAGGAGGTGATGGCTATCGCCCCCTAATTACAGACTTCAGACCTTCCTACGGGACCCTATAAAAGGTCTTTATAAGTACTGGATGTAATAATTTTATGAAGTGCCTGCAACTTTGCTGTATAAAATTTTTTGGAGAATGGTCTTGTTTTCACGTACGTTATGAGTGTTTTGAAGATTGGAAAGATAAAGTTTTGGAACGTGAGTTAAGGCAGGCTCTCTTTCTCCATTTAAGAGTGCATTTCCAGCTGTGAGCAGTTGAAGCAGAAGTTTTATTCAGAATGTCATTTTCTTCCATCAACAAATGTCATCCATTGACTCAATAAACATCATGGAGAACTGTGTTCCTCACCAGGAGAGATAAAAGAAGCCGGGAGTGGTGGCGCACGCTTGTAATGCCAGTACTTGGGAGGCTGAGACCAGAGGATCTGGGTTCGCGGCCAGCCTCAGCTACTTAGTAAGGCCCTCTGCAACTTAGTGAGACCCTGTTTCAAAATAAAGAATAAAAAATGGGCTGGGGGTATAGCTCAGAGGTAGAATGCCCCTGGGTTCAATCCCCAGTACCAAAAAAAAGAAAAAAAAAGAGACATAAAAGAGATCATGGGTTGTGTCTGTGTTTAAGGAGACTAAAATCCTAAAGTCTGAATGATATGCACTCAATAATATTGTCGGGAGCCTGCTGTATGTTTTAAACTGTTGGAGGTGTTGAGGATAGAGCAGTGAAATAAAAAGACAAAAAAGCTCTGCCCTCAAGTGTATATTCAAGGAAATGGATAAAACATAAGTAAAGCATAGTCAACTATAGGAGATGGTGATAACTGTCACAAAGAAGAAGTAACTGGTGCTAAATAGTTAGGGGAAATGGTAAGAAAACAAGTCGGACTGTAACAGAAGAATGGCTTGTGGATGAGCTGGGTTTGGACCACAGCCTCCAAGATGGAGAGAGCTTGAAGAGTATTGGAGGCCGAAAGTTCAAATAGCATGGCACCAGCTCTGGTGGGGGCACCAGCTCTGGTGGGGGGCCCTCTAGCTACATCACATCATAGCAGATGGCATTATGGCAGAAGCACACACAGCAAGACAGGAAACCAGAGAGCAGGGAGGAACCAGTCTTGTTCTTTGTAACAACCTACTTTCACAGGAACTAACTGAAGTCCCACAAGAACTACATTAATCCATTCCCAGGGCAGGGCCCCCAATGACCTAATTACCATACACCAAGCCCCACCTCTTAAAAATCCCACCACCTCCCAACATCGCCACACTGAAGACCAAGCTTCCAAAACATGAACGTTTGGGGAACAAACCACAGCTTAGCCATAGCATCCCTTGATGTGGGCCTGTTTGCCCTTCTAACTGTATCATTTTGCCTAGAAGCATATGCTTTCACAGAAAGGAAGGGTAGTAATGATTACCTTCTCCAAACCTTTTAAATATGAGGACACTAAGTCCCAAGAGGGGAAAGGAACTTAACCAGCTTTAACAGCTGGTCGACCATGCAGCGGTGCTAGATAGGGAAGTAAACAGGAAAGGCAAAGTTGAAAGGTATTTCAAGGAAAACAGGAGTAGGGCTGGTGACTGGTTGGAATGCTGGTGGCAAAGGAGGAGAGGAGTCACGTGCACATTTTCTCCATGACTGTGTGCTGGGTCTCTGTCCCAGTCAGGCCTTGAGCCTGGGCCTCTGCTATTGGACAGCTCATCCTCTACAGGAGGAGGAGACAAAGAAAATAGATAAATAAGAAAAATTAACAAATGGTGACATGTTAAAGAAATAAACCACACTAAGCAGGTGTGAGTTTTAGGACTACTCTTCTGTTGACAGTGTGGCCAAGGACACCTTTTTCTTTAATACTTTTATTGTCACGTTGTAATTATACATCACAGTGAGGTTCAAAGTGATACAAACATGCATGCACACAGCACTCGCTGTATTTCCCTCTGCATCCCATGCTAGTGGAGGATAACTCCTCCCTCCCCATACATGTTAGAGAGATGATAAGATGCACTTTTTTTTTTTTTTGCGGTACCGGGGATTGAACGCAGGGGCGTTCTACCTCCGCGCTACACCCCCAGCCCTATTTTTTATACTTTATTTTGAAACCGGGTCTCATGAAGTTGCGGCCTCACTAAGTAGAGAGAGAGAGAGACAGGGAGAGAGAGAGAGAGAGAAAGAGAGAGAGAGAGAGAGAGAGAGAGAGCTGAGGCTGGCCGCGAACCTGGATCCTCCGGTCTCCACCTCCCAAAGTACTGGGATTACAAGCGTGTGCCACCACGCCCAGCAAGATGCACTTTTAAACAGGAGACTCAGGAAACAATGGTGCCTTAATAAGAAAGACAATATTTGAAAACCAGCTGGATGGGGAAAGGAGACCCACTTTTCAGGAAACAGCCTGTGTTAGTCTGTTTCTTTGTTGCTATGGCCAAAATACCTGACAGAAGAACTTACAGAAGGGAAAGTTTATTTGGGTTTCCAGTTTCAGAGGGTTAGTCCATGGTAAGCCAACTCCAAGGCAGAAATCTCAGCAGCTGGGCAGGTGGCCAAGAAAAGCCACTCTCGGCAGCAGGAAGTAGATAGAGAAACAGGAAGTCGCCTGGCTGAGATATAGTCTCAAGATCATGCCCCCAGGGACCTCCCTCCTTCTCCAGCCACATGCCACCTGCCTACAGTTACCACCCAGTAAATCCATTTGAATTACTAATTAATCAATGGATTTATGCACTGATATGATTAGAACCCTGATTCAATTACTTCACCTCTGAACGTTTTTACATTACCAACACATGAGCTTTTCCTGGGGGACATTCTATATCCCAACCATAGCACACCCATAAGAGAACATGGTGATTTCTTTGTTGTGAGTTCTTTATTCCACAAAAGGAGCTCTCTGGGGGAGATGCTCAACGTGGGTCTACACAGTGGGGTCCTGTGTTATTCTCTCCCCAGTTACTGTGGGGTTCAGGCCCACCACATGTATTCTGGTAGACGTGTTTCCTTTTTCCAAGAGGAGAAATGCTGACTGCCAAGTCAATGGATGACTGCTGAGACAAACCTGCTGGAGGGTTCTAGTTAGAGCAGCTTGGATGCACCCGGGTGAAATCCTTGACTCTGCGCAAGTCTCCTGGGTGGGCCAGAGGAGCCTGTAAAGTGTACCTTGTCTACCATTAGTAGAAATATAAAGGATGACAGAACACCTCCCTGAGCAGTCTCTTTCCTTGCCTGGCTTTGGAGAAGTAGTGCTTCTTCCCAACAGTAACCATAGGCCAAATGTTCCTTGGTCCCTGGGAAAGTGGGCCCTCATGCCATACTGGTCAGGTCCCATAGGGACCCAGGTCCTTGTCCTTCAACGTATGTTCTTAGAGTACATTGTGTACTTTCCCCTTACTCAATGCACCCTCTCACGCCTCCACCCCTCTTCCTTTTGCCTACTCTTCCCACTTCCTGCCATAAAGTCCAGAAAAGACTCCACATGCCGAGTCTCTCAATGGAACACCCACAAGACTTTACTCAGAGACATGAGAGCAGAACCGTGTAATGTCAAGCTCCAGTTAAACAGGAAGAAAAGAATAACGAGGTCCTTCCAAAGAGGCGCTGGCGCTGGCCCTGTTTGTAAGCTCAGCACTCTCGTGAGAACAAATGGGCTAAGCGAGGAGCGCAAGCCTAAGGTACAACTTGTCCTTCCTAGATTCAGCTTAGCATTGTTACCGTCACCATTGACTACTATAAGAATAGAAACTGAAGGGCTCTTCCCAGGAAAATGTAGCCCTGTCCATACAGAGACTCATATTCAGTTTCGCAGAAGTTTGTCTGTGAATCTTGGGTCCTATCCCTGGCTAATCCAGCCATCATTCTGAGAGATTCCTGGCCACCATGCCAGGTAGGTACCCTAAAGGCTCCTGATTGGCTGAGAGCTGCCCAAGGGTGGCCTTGCATAGCTCCATGAGGGTTCAGTCATGTCACCTTGACACAACCAACTAGCAGCTCAACACGGATCATCTGGTAGACCTCAGGCAGCTATAAAACTCTGTCTGCTTCTATACTCCACTTCCTACAGCTTGTCTCTGACAGTTAATTGGATGAGGCAGAGTTTTCTTCCTAGTATAAAGGTGCGACTGGCTGGCCTGATGTTTCTTGGCACTGGAGCTCCTTGGCCTGGGAAACGGGCTGCCTGTGTGTGTGACAGTTGTTTCTCTCCTAAGCTCATTAGATGTGTACCAGTCCCTTCAGAGAGACCACTGGTTGGACAACGAGAAACAATTTTGGGTGATTTTCTCCTGTGGTCACAGAGCATTAGCTTCTCCTTTGGAGTCTGCTTTTTTTTTCAACTGAAATCATTTAAACTCCAAATTTCAGAATATGATATGTTACCAGAAGCCTTCTGAACATTACGTTCTGAACATGACTCTTTAAATAATGTAGTTATCGATGCTGCTGCTTTCCTCCTTCTTTGTCATATCTGCAAAGCCTGTTGTCATCTAGTGACAGCCGGATGTATTGTTCTTCATACTGTCCAAGCCACGGTCAGGTTGCCGAATGGCACGTGAAGATCGGGAATGGAAATGGGCGAAGTGGAACCGATTCTGGTCTAGTCCTGACTCGGCCACGAAAGAGCCTTGTGGTTTTAAACTCACTCCTGTGCTCAGTGTCGCTGCCTTCCTATGTAAAAAGCTGATTTCCAAGTTGCTGCCAGTCTTCTCAGAAACGCTCTGACTCCGGCTGGTTAGAGTTTACCATACCCCAGTGTCTTTCAATGGGGTCATTAGAATGGCAAGTTAGCAGGTAGATAAAATGAAGCACAACCAGGCGCGGCGGCACACACCTGTAATCCCAGTACTTGTGGGGTTGAGACAGGAGGATTGAAGGTTCGAAGTCAGCCTCAGCAACTTAGTGAGGCTGTCAGCAACTTGGCAAGACTCTGTTTCCAAATAAAAACTAAAATAGGGCTGGAGGTGTAGCTCGGAGGTAGAATGCCCTTGGGTTCAATCCCCAGTACCACAAGGAGGAGAAGGAGGAGGATGAGGAGGAGGAGGAGGACGAGGACGAGGATGAGGAGAAGGAGGAGGAGGAGGAAGAGGGACAGACACTCAGAGGTTAGAACCAAGGCTGACTGGTAGCTTTCTGTTTCCATGTTGAGTCTCCCTGATTCTGAGAGAAAGAGTCGAACTCAAAAAGAACCCTCAAATCACCAGTGCTGAGCTGGAATTCTAGCACTCTGTTTCTACTCTCACTGAGTTCCAGAGTAAACTGAAGGACTAGTGTAGCAAACTCACATAGGAGCCCCACACTGAAAGAAAAAACATGTTTATATTTATTTATTTATTTATTTATTTATTTACTTACTTACTTATTTACTTATTGATTTTTGCTATACCGGGGGTTGAACCCAGGGGCTTTCTACCTCTGAGCTACATCCCCGGCCCTATTTTTTATACTTTTATTTTGAAACCGGGTCTCACGAAGTTGCGGAGGCCTCACTAGGTGGCTGAGACTGGCCGCAAACCCGGATCCTCCGGTCTCCGCCTCCCAAGTACTGGGATAACAAGCGTGCGCCACCACGCCCGGCCATGTTTATCTTATATTGGGAGCATTAAGTAAAAACTTTGCTGTCACTTCATAGTTAAAACATGACTCCAGTGGCTAAGCCTTTACCTGGATAGGTCCTAGTACACCCCCATAAGCCTACCAGATGAGCCCCAGGTCAAAAAGGAGAAACCACATGTCCCCAATGGATAGGAATCAAGTGACAAGACATAGAGGCATCATTTGAAATCATCATGTTCCATTTCTCCTTGAAGTCTAGAAGCTTCTACAGTGGAAGTGAGGATATGGAATCTCCAAAGGTGAGGAGATTTGGGGGTGGTGTTCTGCCATATACACCTGCTCTACCCATCTCGTTCTGGCCAATTTTAAGTTGGTCAGGGTGTTTGAAGGGTTAGAAAAGAGTCGTGAATTCTGCAGCAATGAAATTGTGGAAGGAAACGCAGTGAAAGAAAGAGTCCCCAGGGGTTCGGGTATTTTCCAAAGGCTAAGAATTAAGTCAGGCAAATGCACACGCAAAGGATGACCCGGCCTGCAGGGCCAGGTGTTCCAGGGATTGTGCTGGGAGCTGTTGGCTCCCCTTGAGGCAGAGTCTGGGCAAACATAGCTATGGTGCCAACAGAAACAGGAGGCCCTGTCCTCATGGGGGAATTCAGAAATCCAGCTCTTCCTACGAAGCATGATGAGAAAAACCAGGATGTAAGATACCAAATGCTATAGCAAGGGAGGAAAGGGGACAGTGACAAAGCAACACAGAGAAAACCCGAGCAGTACACAGAAACAGTGCCCAAAAACAGGGAACAAGATGGCAGAAGGAAAGCAGGGTCGGGGAGAGAAATAAGCTGTAGCTACAGGAAGTCAAGAAAGCCACAGGCCACATGGGGAGACTAAGGCCAGCCATTCATTCATACATTCATTCAGGAGGTCAGCTGCTCTCAAAACTGGGGGAACGCTTTCACGCCCGCTGCATCGTGCTGGGCCCGGGCTCTCCCTGACTGAGACTGACCTGCTCCTATTCACAGCGAGTTCACCGCCCAGTGGCTGGGTCAGAGGCGTCCATCCTTAACTGGGCTGGTTCCTCCCTGATGCTCCGTGCCTTGATGGGAGAAACACTTTGCAATTATCTTCCCACACTAAAAAGCATCATCGTCCTCAGGAAGGAAGAGATGGAGAAGCACCTGAGGCTTCGGGCGGAAGCAGTGGGGAGTTCAGAGAGGGCAGGTTGGGGCAGAAAAGCAGGAGGAGGGCTTTGATGGGCACGAGGCAGCAGCAACTATTTTCCAAGTCTCATTCCAGCTTCATCTCCCCTTCCTAACAGAGGAAAGATGAAGAGAAGAAAGAGCTGAGGACTTGAATAATGTCAGGGAGGGGAGAAGATAGCCCTTTGTTCCCTTTCCTCACCTTTTGGAAAGTTGCTAAAGCAAGTACCATTATGGGTCCCTCTCCTAGCTGCGGCCAGTCAGCAGCTGCTCCAAGAGAATCATAGGATTCCCCCAAGGGGTGAGGAATGCTCTGAGCAGGGGAGATGGATCCCATGACCCGGCCCTGGTGGAGTTGTCGCATTGGGCAAATCTGTGCAAGGCTTAGACACATGAGGGCGCTGCCACACACTTAGGGAATAAGCCAGATGGTGCCATCGATGGCAAGTCTCGGGAGCATCTCCCACTCACTGTCTGAAAAGCCCGCACCCGGAGATTTCTTGGCTTAACAAGAAAATGTCCCTGATGGATGAAAACAGGAAATTATTTTAGATCCAGATTTTAGGAAAAGTTAGTTTTGTTTGTTTGTTTGTGTGTGTGTGTTTGTTTGTTTGTTTGTTTGTTGTGGTACCGGGGATTGAACCCAGGGGCGTTCTACCTCTGAGCTATGCCCCCGGCCGTATTTTTTTATACTTTATTTTGAAACCGGGTCTCACAAAGTTGTGGAGGGCCTCACTAAGTAGAGAGAGAAAGAGAGAGAAAGACAGGGAGAGAGAGAGAGAGAGAGAGAGAGCTGAGGCTGGCCGCAAACCCGGATCCTCCGGTTTCCACCTCCCAAAGTACTGGGATTACAAGCGTGCGCCACCACGCCCGGCCGAAAAGTTAGTTTTTTAACCAACTCTTTTTCTCACCCTCTACCTCAGCTCCAGTGAAAAAATGGGTGTTTTGAGCAGGGTACGGAGAAGGGAGGACCAGTACTTCTCTCTGGTGGTGTGGACGCAGCACTGGGACCACAGCAAATAGAAGCTTGACTCCGGGTGTGCCAGACTTGGAGCTGGGGACAGGGAGGCAAGAGAGGAAAGACGGGTGGGAAGAAAGTGACTACAGGGAATGGTGAGACCTATGAATGCAAAGCCGGATTCTGCAGCAGAAAGAGTGTCCTTGAAAGAATCGAGGGGCTGGGGTTCCAAACTCTCAAATCACTTTAATAGCATTCACATTCCTGGTTCATATATTTTTTCTTTCTTTCTTTCTTTTGTTAACTGCAATTCTTTAAATACTGAAAATACCTTCCCCTATCTAGCTGATCTATGTAGTGAATTTCCAGACAAGGTGGTTTTTTGCTACGCTGGCATATTAAGCACCAAAAAGGAAAAGGTGGGCAAGTGCATCATAATCATATTGCTATAACTGTTCGGAAGAAATATTGGACGCTAGATCGGCATGGTAATGTAAGATGGATTTTTTTCTGGAATTGACCATATTCCCACAAAGCCAGTAGCCATGTTAACATTGACCACTTTCTCCACCTCTCAGACGAAGTTGGAAAAAGCATCTTCAGCTTCCCCCAGCCACACGCTTCCTCATGCCAAATGTGTTACCCCCTCTCTCAACACATGCATTGTTCTAATATATTTTGAGGTTCCACGAAGGAACGGAGGGCCCAAAACCAGCCTGCCTAATTTCAAATCCCAGGCCTACCAGGAACTCTCTGAATGAGTTTAGCTGAATTATTCGATTTCTTTTAACACCAGTTTCTTCGTTTGTAAAATAGAAATATTAGTAGGAGTCATATTATTTTTAGTGTTACTAATGGTGATTAAACTGCATGTAAAGTGTTTGGCACACTTCCTAGCTTCAAAGAGACAATGACTCCAAACGTTGTTATAATGATAGGATGATGTTAAAGCTTTGGAGCTAAAGGACCAAACGTTCTCACTTACATGTTTTTTCTAAGTAGACACCCGTCGTGTGTGTGTGTGTGTGTGTGTGTGTGTGTGTGTGTGTGTGTGTGTGTCTTGAGACACAGTGAACTTGGCAGGAAGCATGCTTTAGTGATAAATACCCCTATCAACCCCCCAGCACCATTCTGCCTTTTTTGGGGTGGGGGAGCTTCACAGTTTATAAGTTTACTGTTCTACCAAATTCCAGAGCACATTTGCCAGAGGTGTCTGAATGTGCACCCGACAGTTCGTTATGACTCTGATGGGTCCATATCACAGAGAGGAAAAGAAAGACAAAAAATCAGGACCGTAGGCTGACATTTTTTAAAAAAAGAAGAAGAAAAGGTTGTGTGAGGCCATTAGAAATTATCCATTCAACCTTCTCCTTTTTCAGAGAAGAAAACTAGAATCCCCAGGTATAATAAGACTGTCTCCAACCCACTCACTCAAGTGTGCATAAGACTATAACTAAAAGCCAGTGGAACAAGGAACAGGAAAGAGTTGGGGAAGAAGAAGGAAGTGAAAGAGATGTGGGGAGAGTCAAGGTGTTCTCCTACAACCTGTGCAAAAGGAATGGAGAGGGACATTTTGGGCTTCGTAATCCATAAAGTACCTTTTCTAGGAACCACTCCGGGCAATGGAGATCAGAGAGTACCAGGCTGGGAGTTTCAATATCAGTACTGTGACTATCAAATATGTAACAATTTCTCTTTTTTTTTCTTTTGTACTGGGGACTGAACCCAGGGGCATTCTACCTCTGAGCCGTGCCCCAGCCCTATTTTATTTTTTTATTTTAAAACAGGGTCTTACAGCCGGGCGTGGTGGCGCACGCTTGTAATCCCAGTACTTGGGAGGCAAAGACCAGAGGATCTGGGTTCGCGGCCAGCCTCAGCTACTTAGTGAGGCCCTCCGCAACTTCGTGAGACCCGGTTTCAAAATAAAGGATAAAAAATAGGGCCAGGAATGTAGCTCGGAGGTAGAATGCCCCCTGGGTTCAATCCCCAGTACCGCAAAAAAAAAAAAAAAACCAATCAGGGTCTTACTAAGCTGCTGAGTCTGGCCTCCCACCTGAAACCTTCCTGTCTCAGCCTCCCAAATACTGAGATTACAGGTGTCTGCCACCACACCCGGCTATGTGACAACTTCTTTAGCAATCATTTTTTATTTGGAAGTTAGGTAATTGGATAAGATAGCCCATTAGATTATTTCCACTTTAGAGCCCCATGGTTTTGTTGTTCTGCTGTGAAGAGCTCTGTAGTAGTCCTTGCAAGATGGAAAGACCCAGAGACCTGATTCCTGCCGTGTGAGTCAACGGATCAGGTAGAGAGGAAGGGAAAGGCATTTAAGACTCAGTGGCCTAACTTGAGATGACAAACAGAATGACCAATGACTCAGAAAAATGTTGGTAGTGAGTCTGGCTAGAGTAAAAATAATAATAACAACAACAACAATAATAATAATAATAATATAAGCAATAATGTTATAAAGCTGGTTAGGCCAGGGACTAGGCAGGACCTGACTGTCTGCCAATTGACAAGCATTTGGGAGTCATCGAGGGATAATGAGAAGGGGAGCACATGTAACATCAAAAGGCATCAACATATGCTAAGTTCATACATGAAATTATCAATGCCGATCTCAATGACATGTTCGGGGTGACGGGGGCGGGGTGGGATCCGGAGGGAAACACCAAGAGCTATGTGCACGTACGTGCCTGTCACTCGGAACCTTATTACGATGTAAAATTGCAATGCACAAATAAAAGTATGGGGGGAAAAGGCATCAGCAAGGAAAAGTGGTTGAGAATCAGCCACTCTTTTGTCAATGTGGGCTTCTCATTAAAAGACACAACTCCAACACTCAGGAGGGAAGGACTCTGTGCCCAGTTAGGCTGTGTCTGTATAATACTGCATCAGAGAATAAAGAGTCCTACTCCAAATCTTACTATGGATTGTTTGAGTGCATCCCAACTTATTTTAAAATTCAGGCAAAGCAATTCATCTATCTAGACTCAACCAAAGTTTCATGTCTCATTCTTTAAAGCTTCAAAGGAACCGTTGAGTGAGTTTCTGTCCCTGAGCTTGCTGGTGCAACCGTACCCATTGGGCCTGCTGTCATAACCAGTGGTCACGCATGGACCATTCTTTGTCTTTGAGGATATTGCAAAGGGCTTACTTGCCAATGTGAGAAACTCGAATGCATCTGGAACCATTTGAAAATGTTTAAAGATATAAAAACATGTTTGTTGGCTTGTTTTCCTAGCCGATTGGCCTATTGACTTGCAAATAATATGTATGACTCTGTGTGTTTTCTTCCAGGGTCTTTCTTCCCTGATTTCAAGCCCTCAGAAACCGTTTTTAAAATAGTATTTTGGCTCGGATACCTAAACAGCTGCATCAACCCCATCATATACCCATGCTCCAGTCAAGAGTTCAAAAAGGCCTTTCAGAATGTCTTGAGAATCCAGTGTCTCCGCAGAAAGCAGTCTTCCAAGCACACCCTGGGCTACACCCTGCATGCCCCCAGCCATGCCCTGGAGGGCCAGCACAAGGACATGGTACGCATCCCCGTGGGATCCGGAGAGACCTTCTATAAGATCTCCAAGACCGACGGGGTCTGTGAATGGAAATATTTCTCTTCCATGTCCCATGGATCTCCCAGGATTACAGTGCCCAAGGACCAATCCGCCTGCACCACAGCTCGGGTGAGAAGTAAAAGCTTTTTGCAGGTCTGCTGCTGCGTGGGGCCCTCGACCCCCAGCCTTGGAGAAAACCACCAAGTTCCAACCATTAAGATCCACACCATCTCCCTCAGTGAAAACGGGGAGGAAGTCTAGAGGACAGGAAAGGTCAGAAGGAAGGGGGATGATCCTAGGTACCCTGGGAAGGCCAGTCACCTTTTCTGGAAGACAAGGCAGAACCATCCAACGCGGGGACCATCTGGGAATAGGGTGGGGGGACCTGAATTGTCAGGCAGCAGGTGGGGCCCACGGACCAGGCAGGATGTCTAATAGCCAGACGTTTCAGAATGACACTAGACACCAATTCCCTGCAGCCAACGCTCGCTCGGTCATTTTCTGAGCCTGCTTTCCACGACCGGCCCTTTCAATGGAAAACAACATGGGAAACAGAATTTCATACACAATCCAAAAGACTATAAATATAGGATTATGATTTCATCATGAATATTTTGAGCACACACTCTAAGTTTGGAGCTATGTCTTGATGGAAGTAAGGGGATTTTATTTTCAGGCTAAACCGACTGACAGCCACATTTGATATTTATGGAGAGAGGGCTTAGAGAGGAGGAACCATGAGATGGCCAGTGGCCGATATCTAGGCACATTATTTGAGAGTGAGTTTTAAAACCCCGCCATTTCTGAGACCTCTCATTTCTCAACTTGGGTGCAACTGGACAGTGAGATTTCCCTGTGGCTGCACTTTGGTTGGATTCTGCTCCTTATCCTCCAAAGATGAAACTGAGGGACCCTCTTGTCTCAGAATGAGACAGAGGCTCCTTCTCCATGGCTGGGTCTGGCGAGGGGACAGAACCCACCAGGAAAAGCATGCTTTTCCCAAGAAAAGATGGCAGACGGGCGGCTCGTTTTGCAAATTAACTACTAGGGACAGAAATTCTCCCAGCAGTCCCAAGATCAGATAAAGGAGGACTACTTCTCTTACATATTTAAAGATGAAGAGGTTGGGGTAGGCTGGGTGTTGATTTCATGCTAAAACAGAGGCTGCCAGATTATTCCTTTTTTATTGTGGCCTACAGAAGCCGGTCTTGACAAATTACCCACCTTTTCCAAAACTCCATTACAAAAATCCAGAGTTTACAATATTTTGAAAGGCAAAATACTGACTTGCATTTCTCTTCCTCTGCTTCACTACTGCATAATGAACCAGGTTCGCCTGTGGCATGCTGGAATGAGCCTTAAGAACCAGGTCTCTCCCCCCTGAACTTCAAAAGATACTGATACGCAACGTTGGATGTGTACTGACTGATGGCCAAAAACTGCCTAAAGCAGGAGTTTGAAAACTTTTTTTTTTTTTACAAAAAAACATTTACTCTGGCAAAACCCATTTACTCCACTCAACTTCATCTGTTCCCACTTTCTGCAGGAACTTGGGGAACATTTTTATTTATATCTATGTCAAATTTTAGTAAACCTTAATAACTCAGATTACTTCTAATGAAGAAGATAACTATAAGTAAAAATTAAAATATGCCTGTCATTCCACATTAAGAATTTATTTTTTGTTTGGTTTGGTACTGGGGATTGAACCCAGAGGCAGTTCTACCTCTGAGCGACACCCCCAGCCCTTTTTTATTTTTATTTTGAAATAGGGTCTCACAAAATTGCTGAGGCTACCCTAAAACCTGCAATCCTCCTGGCTCAGCCTCCCCAGTACTAGGATTATAGGCATGTGCCACCATGCCTGGCTCACATTAAGAATTTAAAACAGGATTTATGTTTGGGGGAATAATTCCTGACAAGGATCACTTGATCTAAAACTACTGACCACTTCTGTGGCTTCTTCCCCTATTTGCATAATTTTCTTTAAGAATTTCAAAGCAAGGTAAAGCTCTTATGTAACTCTCCCTGCAAGGCTGATCACCCCATCATCTCCCCCTTCTTCGCTTGCTTCAAACTGCTCATTTCCTGAAGTCTTTTCTAAAAGGCGA
Organism: Glis glis; assembly: GCA_004027185.1. NCBI lineage: Eukaryota > Metazoa > Chordata > Mammalia > Rodentia > Gliridae > Glis > Glis glis. The sequence continues at coordinate 28,908 of PVJS01004335.1, forward strand.
ATCTCTTTCCACATTGCAATAGAAGGTGTGTTTGCATGTGGATTCAGATTTTATGACTGGTTGTGTTTGGACTTTGAATTATGAACTGCTTTCTCAGCCTCTTTTTTTTCTGGAGGGTGTCTTCTTATTGGCCAACTAGCTATGTATTTGGCCTTGTGTTCAGAACTTGGATTTTGGCACTTAGTTGGCTGGATTTTTAGACTCTGCCAGTCTCTCAGGATGTCCCTTAACAGTTCTGCCAGATGTGGGTGTCCTATTCTAGGGAGAACTTGGATAAGCAAGGCCTCACTTGCCTATCCGATAAGCAAGTGATAGAAAAGATAAGCTGATAGAAGAGATAAGCTTCACTATCCAGAAAAGCTTCTTTCAGAAATTGAATTTTTTAAAAAGTCTCTCTTGGACCTGGCTTCCCCTTACGGGAAGAGCATCCTCGTGGGAAGAATAGTAGTGATTTTTTTCCTCAGCAAAATATGACTTCACGTTAGGGATGATCTTTAAAGACCTTTATGGATATATTTAAATTTTAGATATGGGAACTTTTATGAGCACCAGAACGCATTAATACCACTTCTAATCAAAAGAAAACAACTAGAAAATCTTTGAGTTGTCAGATAAAAACCATGACAATTATATCCATGTAAAGAGAGCTGTAAATAATTTTCTGCTACACTGTTCTCCAGCACCCCTCCCTCTGGGGAGGCGAACTTTTAACATTTTTTTTCCCTTTTCTATAGCATGATATTGGGTATAAACATGCCAATTTTATAAGAAATTGGTAATGTCACTCAAAACTTAGTGACAAAGTGAGTTAAACAACATACAAGTGGAGTTACTTTTTACTCATCCACAAAAATATCTGTACTTAGCCGGGCGTGGTGGCGCACGCTTGTAATCCCAGTACTTGGGAGGCTGAGACAGGAAGATTCAGGTTCGCAGCCAGCCTCAGCTACTTAGTGAGGCCCACCGCAACTTGGTGAGACCCTGTTTCAAAATAAAGAAAAAAAATAGGGATGGGGATGTAGCTAAGAGGTATAATGCCCCTGGGTTCAATCCCTGGTACCACCAAAAAAATAAAATCTGTACTTTTAAGCATGCCAAAAACTATCTAAAACTGTTGCCGCTGAACAAAATGATTGTCATATTTTTATTCAAATGTTTACGGCTTCTATTTGGAGTTTGAGGAATTTACCCTGTGTGTGTGTGTGTGTGTGTGTGTGTGTGTGTGTCTTCTTCCCTCTCTCTCTCTTTGTGTGTGTGTGTGGTACTGGGGATTGAACCTAGAGGCATTCTACCTCTGAGCTACACTCCCAGCCTTTATTATTATTATTATTATTATTATTATTTATTGTTTTGAAACAGTGCCTCATTAGGTTGCTGAGAGTCTTGTTAAGTTGCTGAGACTGATCTCAAACCTGTGATCCTCCTTGTCTCAGTCTCTCAAGTACCGAGATGGCAGGCATGTGACACCATGCCTGACTAATGGTGTTTTTCTCTAATGTGTTATAAAAATCAGTTGCTTAGAGATTGTCTCAACATCACACACACACACACACACACACACACACACACACACACACACACAATCAATGTGATATGGAATGGGCAAAATCTGAGTTTATTCAGCAATTCAGATAGCTTGCACTAAGAGGGACCTTAAATTTCTTCATTCAAAACTTCCCCAAGACTATTTCAAGGGTTTCAGAAAAGCATTTTACTCTTCCTGGTTTTCTTACTTTTGCTTCTTATTTCTCATCCAAAACAGCTTCTGCTTGTAATCAGTTAGTGTATCCCACACTCTCCAAAATATGAAGGCTTTTAACTCTTTCACCACCTACTTGGTATTTCCCATCCGTGGTAAACAGTGGTGGCAAATAAACACTCTCTTAAGGCTATTCTGTTGGCTCCTACTGTGTGTTGGGGATCATTGATTCTATGTCTCTAGAAACTCTATTACTCCTGTTTTAGAGATGAAAATATGATGGCTGAGAGAGGTTAAGGACTTTCCCAAAGCCAAGGAGGAACCACGACTCAAGCCTGTGTCTCTCTACGTGTGCATGTTTTCCCACAGGACCCCTGCTTCCTGCACAGTGAGGGCAAAAGTCTTCCAGTTCGGATTGAGTTTTCTGAGGATACCAAATCATACCCAAACTTTAAAATGTTTTGTTTCCTTGGGATTTGCTTACAAATTAACCTTGGCAAATATACTACCAAATCTCCAACAGCCAAACCCAAGGGAAGGTACCAATGGAAGGGTTGGTGTCCACAATTCTAAGTACCAGATGGCACTTTTTTAGGGGCTAATGGCTTGGAGTGTTGTTAAGTCCTTGCAAGAAGGGCAAATTCTGCCAAACTGGGAGAAGATGGGCATGTGAGAGAATGCAGAAGAGGCTGCATTGGCCACGAACAGCAAGCACAGTGGTGGATAGGACATCCATTGGGAAGTGTGCTGAAATTATTGATCACCAACCCTGGTTAATATGAACACTTAAGAAATATATCCTCCTGAAAAATAAATGCAAACAGAGACATCACCTGCTGTCAGGTGTATTCCAACTTTGTTTTTAAGCTTGGAGAGAAGGGAAGGGATTATACGTATTTCACCAAGAATTGCAGAGAATGTGCTGAGCATGTGAATTTCATAGATGCCACCATGAGAGAAGGGTTCACAATGCTGGTCCCCAGGTAATCTTTGAGAATGAAGCACCCATTGGCAGCGATGCTACTTATTAGGTGGCATCCACGTGATAAAGGATTTCGTTCCACAGGTGAAAGCTGCATGTCCGTCCCCAGCATCTTGGCTTCCCCTCTCTTCAGTGTGAGCCATCACGCAAACCTTCTAGCCCAGCAGGTTTCCTGGTCAGAGTCTGGGAATGGGAACATTTTAGGAACTATTTGCTCAGGCAGGCCATTGTTCACCCGTTAATCACAGCTACTTAATCACAGCTTGACAAACATTCTCATTTGCTTCTGGGCTCACTCTGCTCAGGTCCTCTTGCCAAAAAAAAAAAAAAAAAAGATGCTGCCTCAGTATATGAATATTTGTTGACCTAATTAAGGAAAGAGCCCTGCTCATCAGTGAAGGGGGAAGGAAAACAGTCGAAGTCAGGTAGGTGCAAGGCAAATTCTCCAAGCAGAAGCCAGGGTGACTAAAAGGAAGGCAGAGGTGGCACATCTGGAGACCCCAGAGGTATACTCATCGATCCCTCTGATCTCTTTTTACACTACTAGGACTTTTAACCCTGAAACCACCTGTACACAGATCCGGTCCAGTTGGAACACTGTTTGCGTCTGCTCCGTGTCTACAAACTAAGCTGTGGAGCAGGGCTGAGTCCACCATCTTCCAAAAGCAATGACAGCAGTGGCCTCTGGCCCTCCACAGCCCCGGCGAGATGAGTGAGTGGAGCTGAACGCTATGGGGCTGGGCCGGGAGAGCAAGTTAGGATTTCCGCCGAGGACGCTGGCCTCCTGCCAGTGTTGTCATCAGGATGATATTGTTCACGACCCCCAGACCCAAGCGTCAAGTGCATGGGCTGAGGAGGGGCTTTGTCTGCTCCGTGCGTGCAGGGAAATCTCACTTCTTCTTGGCTACTGAAACATGGATTATGGGTTCTTCTGTCTACAACGAAGGTGGTGGGAGTGAGGGAGTGTTGAAGAGGGGGAAGCCTTACCAGAGACGCGGCTCGCGGCTCGAGCTGGGTGGTTTAGTAACGCTTTGCTGCACCTGATAAGCAAGGGGCTGCCTAAAGCTGGTAGCTTACGCATTTCAAAAGACAAAATAATTACCTTTCCTTTTTATGTGGCTCAGGAATTATTACATTTCTCTCTCTCTCTCTCTCTCTCTCTCTCTCTCTCTCTCTGTATCACATTCAATGTTGAAACGTTATGAGCTGGAAATGAGCATTGCTAAACTATCAAAAATGCAGACTTAATTAGGTAAAAGATCTCAGAGCAAATTTATACTGTATTTAGAGAAAAATATGATGAAGGCACTGGCCTATTAAATAGCCTGAGTATAGTAGGTGCATGTGAAGGTAATAGAGAAGAAGCTAAGACAGAAACCCCCCCCGTGTGAATGTAATATTTCCATCTATATGTATATTCCTATAGAACTTTTTATACCACTTTATGTTTTCAAAGTCATTTCAGCCAGGCTGGGGATGCAGTTTGGTGGTATAGAGAGCTGGCCTAGCATCCATGTGGCCAAAAAAGAAAAGAAATTTCACCTATCTCACACCATTCCTATGTGGCAGAAACAGAAGGAAGGGTTTATTATCTACACTTGGGTGTAGATAATGAGGGGTGAGTTTAAGGATTTCTTTGGATACCCATATCCACCCTCTGACTCCTTTTCCCATGACGGCTCAACATCCCCGAAGTCCGTCGTGTTCCTCGGGTCTCTAGCTTTCAGATTTCTCTTCTTCCTCTCTAGCTCATGATCCCAGTTCTGCTTCTGCTCTTTCTCTGCCAGCCGCTGGGCAGCCCAGGCTTGTTCTAGGGCCCACGCGTGTGTGTCCCTGCTTCTCTCCTTGGCTAACACGTGGGCACATAGGATTCTGTTCTCTTCCTAAATGAGCCAAGGAAATAGGCAGGGCAGGAGGCTCTTGGTTTTCTCAGCAAGGTGACATGTAAGGCAAAGTCAGCAGTGACTCTCCTGAAGCTCCCCGGGGACACAGAGGTCCCAAGGGAGGACTCCTTTTTCCAGTGAGCCTGCAAGTCGCCGTGTACACTCTGATCATCAGCAAACTACCTCTCCCGCGTCCGGTGCTGCACTTGGCACGAAAACCACCGAGAGGTACAGACAGTCCCCGCTCATGAGCTGGATGGAGTCCCAGCTCATCAGTTTAGAAGTCAAGAATGTGTTTTCCAAGAGGCATTGTTATAAATGGGGGGAGGGGTTGTTCCCAGATGAACCAAAAAATAAAAATCTATTTAATGTTCACCGGAGCTTTGCAAACGTTTTCTGTAAATGGCTAGATAATAAATATTTTAGGGGGTATCAGCTATTTAGTTTCTATCACACATCCTTCTTTGTTTTGACTTTTGGGGGAAAGGGGAACAGTCTTTTAAAATGTAGAACCACTCTTAGCTAGAAAAAAAAAAAGAACAAGATGTGAGCCAGATGGAGCCCATGGACCACAATTTGCTACCCATGATCTATATAGTGCAAATACTGCTAAACAATGGTTGTTGGTATGCATACAAGCACCTTGTTTTTCTCGCTCTCTCTCTTTTTTTTTTTTTTTCTTTTACTGGAGATTGAAACCAGGGGCACTCTACCACTGAGCTATATCCCTAGTCCTTTATTTTTTTTATTTTGAGACGGGGTCTCACCAGGCTGGCCTTGAACTTGCAATCCTCCTGCCTCAAACTCCCGAGTCATTGCCCGGCCCAGCATTTCTCTCTCTTTTTTTTAATATGCCAATGCCACATCTCCATTTGGTTAAATTCATGTTCCAAACCTGCATGAGTTGCTGGATAAAGTGACGAGTTCATATCCCAGGGTAGAGCCCGCCCCACACCTCCCTGTAATTTTCTAAGCAGGCGTCAGGAGCAGAGGTAAGCACTACTGCCCTCTACCCTGGCGTTCCGCGGATCAAGCAGGCCAGCAGAAGCCCAGAGGGGTCAGACACAGGTCTCCACTCTTCACCTCATGCACAAATCCCCCCGTGACAATCTGCCCGACTCTGAGAGCAGCAGCAACAAATAGACGCCACTGGACTAAGGCTGACCTGAAGTTCTTCCCAGACCCCCGGAATCTGTGGAAGTGGAGGTCCCCGAGAGTCTTGTGGGGCCACACTTGTCTCCTTGGAGAGGCCTCCTGACCACAGTGCCCTGCACCAGGCATCCGAGAGCCTGCCTGGAGATCACTAAGAAGAATCACGTGTACAAAGAGAGGGCACCTTCCAAAAGACAAACAGAAAAGGAATTTCTTCTCTTCCTCCCCTTCCTCCTTCTCTGTCTCTTCCTTGTTTCCCTATTATTCCTTTTTCTGTAGGTCTAACTAGAGTAGAAGTGTATTATTATGGGGAAATACCCTGGTGACGGGGAAGCCACGTTTCCCTGAGCCAGGGCTTTGCTGGAGGGACCCCTTCCTTCCCCTTCCTCTCTCCAGTCTCTCTGAGCAGTGAGAAGCAGGAAGATGTTTCTGGTTGGAAATAAGGCTCAGTTTCCATGGCCAAGGGCAGGGTGTCCACAGCGTGGAGAGAGGAGGCTCCATGGCTGGGCTCTGGGGTTGGGCGTGCAATGGTCTCTGGTACAGAAGCGATGCTAGAGACCTGGAAATACAGAGGCCATTTAGTAATAACACCACTGACTGCCCCGAGCACTAGAAGGAAGGCTCCCTTCCCTTCCCTTCGCTCTCTGCCTTCTGTTTGGTCTTGATCCTGGCCCCTTCCAGTCTCCTTTCCTGACCCCGTCCTCTGTCTCCATAATTCCACTCTCCACTTCTTGCTGACCTTACAAGCAATGGAAGACATTGGGGTAGATACCCTTGCTGCAGAGGAATATCATGCTCCAGGCGTAGCTGTGGGTGACAAGATAGGGCAATAGCACTGTCTCTGTGAGCTCTGCCCAGGGCAGCAGATGGGGACAGCAAGGTGAGGACCTTCTCAAGGGCTGTTCTTATACTTCCTTTCTGTTCTTATCCTTCCAAGTGGAGGGTACAAACACTGCTCAGCCACATTTTAGAAAAGATCAGGTGGTTAGCATGGTGTCTGTGGCATTTCTAGCCACCCTCCCAAGCTAGGCACCTCTCCTGCCCATCACCGCTCCCTCCAACAGCTCAGGTGTCTCTACTGAGCCCTGCAAAGTCACCTTCTGTCCTTTGGCTCTTGTCTTTGTTGTTTCTCTGCTGTTGACTTTCCCTGAGTGCCTCAGGGCCTTCAAGGCCTTGATTAATCCCAAAAAGTAAACTCGACTCCTTGTAGGCACTGAGCAATGACTAGTCCCTCAGGAGCCTTACCCTAGGCAAAACTGTCACCGAGGCAAAGGGGGTCCTGTCTTTTCTGAGGTTCTGCTTCTTGTCCCTGTTCCCACCAGCCCCTCTGCCACAGGGACTTACTCATCAACTCCCCTATTCACTCATCCACCCTGTCCTTGCACCGGGAGCCATTCTGCTCCAGGTACCTGCCCCGCCCAGTGTGTTCCGGTGTGTGCTGATCCCACGCCAGGCATCGGTAGTCCCCTGTGCTCATTTCAGTCCCCTCATTACAGAGTACCAAAGCGTAAGTAGCTTCCACAACAGACATTTATTTGTTCGCTATTCTGGAGGCTGGAAGTCCAAGGTCAGGGCCCCGCCTAGTTGTCTCTTCTGAGGCCTCTCTGGGTCTTTTTTGTGCACATGCGCATTAATTTCCTCTTCTTCTAAGGACACCAGTCATATTAGATTAGGATCCACCCTCATTACCTCTTTAAAGATTCTATTTCCAAATACAGTTACATTGTGAGATAATGGGGTTAGGATTTCAAATAGGATTGGGGGGAGCACTCAATTCAGCCCATATGACCCCTTCACACTCTTTCACCTTTCTTCCCATATGGAAAGTGTATCTGTGGTTCTTTTTCCAGATCAGAAATTCAAATTCAGCCCTTTCCAATCATCCTGATCCCTCCCCAAGTTCTTATACCAATTATCTATAAAATGTATTTGGCAGCTGGGCCTGGTGGCTCACGCCTGTAATCCCAGTACTTGAGAGGCTGAGACAGGAGAATCACAGGTTCAACAACTTAATGAGACCCTCAGCAACTTAGCAAGATCCTGTTTCAAAATAAAAAGGGCTAGAGGTGTAGCTCAGAGGTAGTTGATCCTTGGGTTAAATCCCCAGCACCACAAAAAAAAATTGTATTTGGCAATTAATTATGTGCTTTAATTTGATCTTCCTGGTGACTTTAAAAGTCTGTATCAAGTATTTTAAAATATAATTTGTATACAAGGTACTTATGCAGGTTTCCGTCTTCTCAACTAGATGGAAACTCCTGGCAGGCAGGGACAATCATGTCCTTTCATGGCCCAGAGCAATACTCCAGCCCCAGGGACTGAGACCCCCCAACATACCCCAAGCAGACAAGGAGGAGGGGAGCAGATAAGGGGCTGGAGACCAGTCCACAGGGGCATGGAAATACCCAGGAAAGCTCAGGCAATAGTTGACAACCCAGGGGCTTCTAAAGAGTTACAGCAAGGTTCTAATGAGGGGCAGAGCGCAGCAGTGGGGCGTCCCAGGCCAGCAGTGGACACTCGGTCACCCCAGAGACACCCCAGAGACATCCACACAGGAAAGCAGAGCCCGTCACTGGATGGACAGAGCCTGGTGTCCAAGGGCAGGTGGGACAGAACAAGGTAGGGTCAAGGACTGACTGAGGGCAGTCCTGATCCTGGGAACTGGTCAGGGAGGACTTCTTGGGAGCCTGTGGTCACCCAGGGCCCTTTCCAGTCATCAGTGGGTTAAGAGTACGTCTGACTACATCAGGATTGGCTGGGAAAATAGGTACCGAAGAGCCTCCAGGCAGCTCCCTGTAGTCAGTGCCAAAGCCTAAGAAGAAAGGACAGGAGGCCATAGTGACTGGGTGTGATAGGAGGCTGTGGCGGCCCGCCAAAAGGGATTTTATTTATTTGTTTCTTAATTTGGATGTCCTGAAGACCACCTCCCGCCCTTACTGCCGGAGCCTGCAGAGCCATCTGTGTGATCTCGGGCACCGCATCCTGCCCACCTTGCTTCTCCTGTGAAATCCTCTCTTAGTTCTCTTACACCAACCTGCCCAAGCCCCTCACTATACACAAATTTATTGCCCTCGTGGTGCCACAGTGACGGCCACAGAGCGATGTTTTCTCCTCTGCCCTGGTTCCTGCTGAGAAGCAGAGAGCATCCGTCTTTGTTAGGCAGACTCGGCTGCTCTGACCACATGGTGTGGTGTCTCCCGGCGCAGTTTTCTGAACAACACACAATGCTTCCTTGGCTTCCCATCCCCCCCGCCCCTCCCAGGGGACCCTCAGATTGGAAGTGCTTCTGGACCCACAATATCAGTCACAGTGGTCCACCCTTGTTGTCTAGAGCAACGGGATTCATTAGCTGCATTCCAGCGGAGAAATTGGGAAGGGAGAAATCACATGAAAAAAAAGAGCAGGACTTAAGCAAGTGTTCTGTGTATTCAAGCCAAAAGACATCCCAAAACAGGTTCCAATGAGTGTAGCAATGGCTTACTGATGTATCCACTAAGAGAAGAAGTTGTCTTTCTTGCCCACCCTGGTCTGTATTCCTTCTGCTAAACCTAGCCTTATCGTTCATTGTAGAAAGGGTGCATCTTGTTGACGTCTCCAGGGCTGGGAGGCCCCCTGATCACAGCTTAGCCTCTGGGAGGCCCCTTCTTGCTCCTCAGCGCCTTCTCTTCCCCAGGCCCTGTGTCATACCAGAGATGACAGCAGTTGACAAGAGCAGAGACGGAGGGGACATTGACAAATGGCAGGTGAAGGAGCAGCTCAAATCTAAAAATGAGGATGGCCAGATTCAATCTGACAACTAGGGAGGCTATTAAAAATTACGCCATGAAGTATTTTTAAGAGCAAAACGTGCAAGCATTGCAAATATTTAAATAACAATTTATTGCCAGTTTTCTACAGACTTTTTTTTTTATAAAAGAGTGAGACCCTTCTTAGGGAGTGATTGAATAAAATGCTTGCTCTCTCCTCACCTCCATTTCTGGCAGTTGGTCTGACCCTTGCACAGCTCACGCAACCCCAATAGCTAAGCTTCAAGTGAGAGCTGGCGTTCCACAACAGGAATTTTGCTTCGGCCTTGAAAGCCCGAATCAAAGCCCACGCTTTCTTCATCACATGTGAGGAAAACAACTATTTTTGTCTCTGGGTATAACAAGTGACAGTAGTCCACTTTCCAGTATTTCCATGCAAACTTAACCCAATGTTGCAGACAATAAAATTCATTCACTCCCTACCATGCATCTGCGATGGATCGTGCAGAGATACTGTTTAAACCGTAAAATTGGTATTTGGGGAGCGCCTGCTACCTTCCAAGCCCTTTGCACACTTTGAGATGGTAAGGTACAAGATTTTACAGTCACATTACAAAAGAAATATTCACACAGAGAACCAGGACCATGCGGTGGGCAATGAGAAGAGGAGAGGGAAGTCTTTAGGGAGTTGGAGAAGACTAGAAAAAGCAGTTTGCCTGTTCCTTCTCCTGGAGTCTCTGCAGGTGACCACTCCACCTGCTGACCCTGACCTGCCCAGCCCCACCGCAGAGCCCCTCACAGGAGGGGAACTAGCAGGATTCTGAGGTGTTGTGGGTGTCCACATTTCTAAGTGAACCTGGGCACATCTTTTGACCTCTCTGGTCCCATGTTTTCACCTGTGAAGTGGGGGAGCAGACGAGTCATATGCAGGAAGATGCTTCATGAGCTGGTAAAACCTATGAAACTGTAGTGGCTCCCAGGACACGCCCGCACTGTTTCCATCTTCCTTCCCCTCTCGGTTGCTATCTACATAAGACGTTGTTGTAAAGTAGATCCCGTCAGTGGCGTAGGTTCTGAAAGCACCACGTGTAGGAAAAGAGACACGTCATTCCTTTCCTTTGCTCTTCATCCTGCTTCAGGGTGCATCTGCTTCCAGGAGCCGGTCATCACCTATGAAGACACGTGTTTCTCTTTAACTAGACAGGAAGTCACAAAGCAAGTGCTGTGCCAAGAGGGACACTGTCGTTCCTAACTCAGGGCACGAGGCACCAGGTTCCAACTCTCAGTGATCTGTCCCCACACCGTGGTATTTTCTTTCAGTTGGAAATGGCCCTTTCTGGAAATTTCATTTAATTTTTAAATTAAATTAAAATTTAGCACTTGTAATCCCAATACTTGGGAGGCTGAGATAGGAGGATCACAGGTTTGCGGCCAACCTCAGCAATTTAGCGAGGCCCTCAGCAACTTAGTGAGACCCTGTTTCAAAATAAAATAGGGCTGGGGGTGTAGCTGAGAAGTAGAATGACCCTGGGTTCAATCCCCAGTACCAAAAAAAAAAAACTAAAGAAAGAAAAAGAAGAAAGAAATCAGATGCCCAGCACTACTTCGGAGCCTTCCACCAAACTCAGATTTATAGACACTCAAAACAGGAGTGTTCGGGGCTGGTGTTTGTAATCTCTCTCCCACTGGCTACTTACTTGGCACTGGGAAGTGCTTTACATTTTCAGAGTTGTCCTGTGAAAGATGCTACCTAAAATGCAGTCATTATAAAAGGTGTGTGTGTGCAGTTATATAATTGATGTTATGGGAAAGCAATGTTGTTTTGACCTCTGGAAGAAGGGACAGGATTTGACACACCGCTCGGGTTTAAAACTCATGTAAGGAAACAGGGCCTGAGCCCTGCTTGGCAACTGTCAGCAGTAAATGTTTACAAGACAAAACAGTAAATCCCCAGTCCTGAATGGAGGGAGGTTAGTTCTGACTTCAGTGGGAATTGAGTCCCTGTCCTGGGACCTCCGGGGACAATCTCGGTTCTGACTTCAGCCCTGCCGCTCGGGTCAGGCATGTCTGTGGACCCTCTGGGCAGCTGGCCTGACAGCCCAGTCCACACAGCAAGCTCAGCTCCGCGGATGCGGTCTCGCCGGGGCAGTCAGCTGCTCTCGGGCTGTCTTTGGCAGGGACTTGTCGCCACCTCCCTGCCAAATGGTCTCTCGTGACTCAGAATCTCAAACTTTCTTTAAACGGAGGGAAACAGTCACTTTGGGGGATGAGGTTCTTGGCCCAAATCTGCTTTGGATAAACACAGTCTGTGGCTATTTCGGTTCTCTGTGTTTTAAGAAGCAGCTGCTAAGTTATGGCGAGAGCGAAGGGATCGGTGTTGGCCCAAATTAAAGTGAAGAGCTTCCAGTTCTTTCCGTGCGGGGAGAAGGGAAGCTGGAGCATTAGCTCGCTGGGAGCAGAATGTGACTGGCCTGGCTCGTGGGGAAATGAGTCAGGCCTCAATTAAGAGGAACCAGCCCTAGGAATGTCTGAACTTGTGGCAATGGACACATGGGGTAAGAATTCTCACTCTGGAAATGGGTAAAATTTTGATCGCATTGATGCGTGATGCTTAGTATATTAAAAGTATAATCTGAGCCAGGCATGGTGGCGCACGCTTGTAATCCCAGTACTTGGGAGGCTGAGACCAGAGGATCACAGATTCGCGGCCAGCCTCGGCTACTTAGTGAGGCCTCCGCAACTTAGTGAGACCCTGTTTCAAAATAAAGAATAAAAAATAGGGCTGGGGGTGGAGCTCAGAGGTAGAATGGCCCTGGGTTCAATCCCCAGTACCGCAAAAAAAAAAAAAAGAAAAGTATAATGTGTATGATTCATTACAGGTCAGTGTACCTTGTTTTTTAAGGAGGCATACACTCATTCCCTGAAGCCAGCTCCCTGTCTGTGACTACTGTCCCATGAAGGGGGACAGCCCAGCCACCTTTCCCGCTGCCCTCTGTCCTTTCTAATCCACCTCAGGAGCTAGCTACTGAGTCCTGCTTTATCAAGGCTTTATCCAGCATTCATCTGACAATGGCGCACATCTAACACATCGCCGTTGTCAACGCTGGAACAACGACTCCGTTTTTTGGAAGTCAGCTTAGCTACAACTCTCCCTGTTGCATTCTTCAGAGTTAAACACGAAGGTTCCCTCAGTGTCCCTCAGAAGTAGGAGAAGCCACACTGCAGAACAAAAGCACCTTCTGCTAGAAGAGGCTGCCATTGCTCTCCGATACTCTCAGTCTACCCTACACAGTGAGGGCTGACTGTGCGCCAGGGAGCGGAGGATAACAATGGCGGAGACACAGTCCTGTGGTCCGTGGAGGGTTCAAGCAAGTCAACAAGTGCACTAGAGCGTGAGCATGGGACTCGGTGTCCACGCAGTGCTGTGGGAGCCGGGAGGAGAGCGCTCTCCCAGCCTCCGAGTTAGGCTTCTCATAAGTAGTAACCACCTGTGGGGTCCTGGAAGACAAAATGGAATGGGGGACAGAAGGAGTTGTTCCTAGCAAGGAAGGAACACATCCATGCAAAGGCCCAGGGGCTGGGGAGTCTCGGGCATGTGCTTGGGTCACCCCCTCCATCAGTCCTCCAGGCCCAGAGAAATGATCTTGCTGATCATGGTGGCCACTTGGCTCTGCAAATCTGCAAATGCCCCAAGCCCTGCAGGCAAACCACACCTGCGAATTCCCTTCTCCCTCTTTATCTGAGCCGAGGAAGAGCTCACTGGGAAAGCCAGCACATGGCGAGGCCAGGGGCTTTCCTTGACTGACCACCACGTTTGACTTGGCTGAAAAAGGCCTTGGTTTTCCATTGCCTGACTTTCTTCATTCTTAAGGCTTAGCCACAGCATGACCATGGAGTAGGTGAACGACAGAGAGAGAGAGAGAGAGAGAGAGAGAATCTATTCCCTTCTCATCTTGCAAATAAACACTTGATCAGACATGCTAATCCATAAGAATAACCAAACACTTTGGACATCTTAACAAGAAAATTGTATACAAGGCAATTCGGTGTTATTAGAAGTGGAGGAATTGTTTGTAGCAAGAAAACATTGTGTCGTGTGTTTTAAAAGAAAGAGTTTTGTGCTATAAGAAATGCAGAAAATAATCGCATCATACAACACCCTGACGGCTGGCTTCCACGTCCTTGCCCCAGGGTCAGGGTCTGTGGCACAGGAGGAGCAGAAGGAGCCTGGCCACGTATTCCCAGCCAAATGCAGCAGAGGAGGTGGGAGAAACAGCAGCAGACGTGAAGGACTTTGGGCTATACTTTTACGACCAACTAGCAATGAAGAAGGACTCGCCTTGCTGAGGCTAAGGAAGATAAATTTGGAGGTTCATTTTCCCTGTGAAATTAAAACTATATTTTAGTAAATAAGTCTAACACCATTTTCACATGAACCCTGTGACATTTCCTGGCTTACAGCATCTCTTCTGCTCGTATCCTCCTTAGGTCTGCTCAAAATACAAACCCAGCTTTTCCACATTGCCAGAGAAGCACATGTGGGCTCCCTGGCTGACGTTAGCTGATATTGGTTTTCCTATAACCTTTACAATTGTTGTGACAAGTAAGATCCCTGTGAGATCTGATTCCAGCTACACAGTGTTTGTGAGTCACGCCCACCTGCTCTGGGTTTGGTATCTGGTCAATTGAGCTGCTGCTGATCTCATTACCTTTCCTTCGGTGTTGCGAAAAAAAAAAGAATTAATTTGAATCATGCTGAGAGTTTGGTGTGTGCGCTATGCTATCTATCTATGCTATATGAGGGGGAATTCGCTCCTGCATCAGATTAATATGTTTATGTGTGTGAATTGTTATACTTGAATTATCTGCACCATTTGTATTGATGCATATGTAATGACACCCAGGCTGTCTACAATGGCTTTGAAGCATTTAATTCCTTTTAAATGGACTCAGTATCCTTGGAATGTGCTATTTAAGTGTTTCTGAATTGTCTACATGCCATTTTTACAAGTCCCTTTGTTTATGATGTGACATGGTGATCATGTTAGTTTTATGTTCTTTTTTTAAGAAAATGAATGTACATATTATGAAGCAAATGAATAAATTATTGAAAGAGTATACTTTATGGATCATGCCCACTGTTAAAAATAAATTTATTTGTTTAATAAAGTGACTGTTCAAATTATAAGAATTTATATTGTCCTTAAACACATGGATGCCATATATTTAAGTGTTGTTCTATATTGATGTATGTTCTCTAATAAAATATTTCAAACCTCTTTCTTTAAACACATTATGCCCTCATTCTTCAACCATGGTGTGTTGTTAATATGTCCGATGAGACAAAGACTGTCTCAGTCAACATTCTCACTCATATAATCCAAAACAACTGGCCATACAACTTAGAGGAAGGAAGATTTGTTTGCTCAAAGTTTTTGGAGATTTGGGGTTCATTCCATGTGAGAGCAGGGTCTGTGGATCTCAGAGCATGGTGGAGGGAAGCAGAGAGAGGGAGAGAGCAAAAGGCCCTGCTCTCACATCACAGAGGCCAGAAACAGAGAGAGCAAGTAAGCAAGGGGATTCAAAAACAGAAGCACAGTCCCTAAGGCCACACCCCCAGGGACCCACCATCTCCAGCCCCACCCCACCTGCCTAGGTTACCACCCAGTAAATTCATTACAGTGGACTTATCCACTGATGAAATTACAACCCTGATGACTTAATTACATCAACCCTGAGCATAAATACATGAGCTCTTCAGGGACATTCTGTATCTAACCATAATGTGGACTGTGTAATTGAAACAAAGAGGTTTGGTGTCTTCAGCCAGCTACATTGGGTATATGGGACATGTAGTATACAGGATGGCCACATTCAAGACACAAGCAAGAACCAGAGTGCAACCAGGTCATCAGGTTTAGAGGCCGATTCAGTGGTTCAGTGGAAGGTGGCAATGGAAGTCAGACACATGAAAGCGTTGAATTTGTTCAGGGCATGCTGTATCAAATGACTCAAAGCCAAGGCAGTAGGTTGGGGACAAATGGTCAGAAAAGGTCATGGGTAACACAACCCAAGGAGATTTCATCAATAGAGGTTCTTGCCTGATTCTGCTCTCAGAACCTGGAAGCCCAAGGGCTCCTCCTTAAGCTCCGTTTGCTTGATGGGACTCCTCAGCAGTGTTGTGTCCCCAATGCGGAGGTGAACTCTGGAGCCAGATGGTCCAGGAGCCATTACAGGTGTCGGATTCCTTCGACCACTCACCAACTCTGTGACCTCAAGTCAGTTATTCCACATCTCAAAATCTTCATATCCTCTCCTCAAAATCCAAGGGCAATGTACATGTGTGTTTCTATCACTTTGAACCTCACTATGATGTATAATTACAATGCACCAATTAAGGTATTTTTTAATTATACAAGCCTTCAAAAAACAGGACCCATTATGGCATCACTCAGAGGGCGACTGGGACAATGAAATAAAACAATGCATATACAATGTTTAAGGGAATGCCTGACATTTACTTAGTGCTCAGCAATTATAGGTTGTCCTTTTTCTCATCGACCTTGCTGTTTTGATTACGGCTGTCACTCATTTTAGCTACCCATGGAAATGAGCATCCCCTTCCTGATGAGGAGGGCTCATTAGAGTCCTTAGCGTATAAGTCAAATGATGTGCCTTATCTCTTGTTCTGATCTGGGATTTGCCAAATGGTCTTATGTCCTACATATGGCCTGCTGTCCCAGTGCAGGCTCAGTTGGCATGACCCTGGTCTCACTCCTCGGAGCCCTACAGAAGGTGGGGAGCAGAGGATAGGTGCAAGTGGGAGGGGATCCTAAGGGACACAAAAGGTTTCAATTTTTCAGAAAAGTAAATGTGAGCTCAGTATACACAGATCCTACCCCTGCCCCTTAGGGGTTCAAGGCCTTCACCTACCTGTGTTCACTTCTTCAATAGGATAATAATAGTCTCTTCCCCATTGGATTGATTCAAGTAAAGACTCTCTGTTTGATTTACAGTAAGCATTCAATGATGTTAACTATTGTTATTGTTGTTGATAGAAGACTCATTTGTATAAACACAAACCATCTCAGAATAGCAGATTTTTCAGGATGGAATTGCCATAACTGGTTTGTTATCTAACATCATTGGATTATCCTAATGACTTCTCCTTCTAACTTTCTATCTTTTACCCTGGGATATAGACAATGGAAACGAGAGAGATGGGGTAGTTTTGCCACTCATTAGTTACCATGAAGGTAGGAAAATAATTTGAAGTAGATGGCTTCAATGACATTAGTGTCATATTGCTGCTATGCGGTCTTACATGGTAGTGCTAACATTTACAAAGTAAAACCCTACACTCACCGTTCAAATGCATCATCTCTTTTAATCTTCACAACGATCCTATAAGGAAATGCTAGGAATCAACTAGATTGCATTTGGCTGCAAGTGACAGAAGACCTAAATAAAAGCCTCTCATGCCATATTTAAAAATTGTAATGCTGGTATTAATAATTTGGCCTGAAAACATACATGTTTGCCAAAATGCTTTTGAGTCAAACTGCCTGGATTTGAATCTTATCCAGTGATATGTCCTTAATGTTTGGCAACCAGCTCTCTGGAAAACACACACACACACACACACACACACACACACAGGATTTGCAGCATCTGTCAATTCCTGCAGCATAAAGTGTCCCACAAGGGCCAATTCCAAGCTGCCAATATGGTGCATTGAACGTGGTGTTGGAAAGAGATGTGCCCAGGTGGCTTTCAGGAGCCTCTACGAGCCACCTCAGTGCACCACGGATCCCACTCCTGCCCCTTAGGAGCACGAGGTCTACACCAACCTGGGTTTACTTCTTCTTACGTCAAATGGGATAACAATCGTCTCTTCTCCCTTGAATTGAGTCAAGTAAAGAATTTCTGTTCGATTTGTAGTAAGCACTCAATGAATGTTAGCTATTGTTATTGTTTTAGTAAAATACGAATTCATATAAGCACAAACCACCTCAGAATAGCAAGTCTTCATACTCGGTTCCTAAGTGGGGCAGATTTTTCGGAGGTTTATGTGGCAATATTACAATCTTGTTCCAGACTTTGTGTAACACTAATTTCTTAATCCTTATTGTTAGCCTCTGTTTCAGACTCAAAAATTTTTGAGATATAATTCAGCTCCTTTACATTTCAATTTTTTTTTTTTTGCAGTACTGGAGATTGAACCCAGGGACATTCTACCTCCGAGCTCCACCCCCAGCCCCATTTTTTATTCTTTATTTTGAAACAGGGTCTCACTAAATTGCGGAGGGCCTCACTAAGTAGCTGAGGCTGGCTGCGAACCCAGATCCTCCTGTCTCAGCCTCCCAAGTACAGGAATTACAAGCGTGCACCACCATGCCCGGCTACATTTCAATTTTAACCAAAGTGTTTAATGATTCTATGAACCAGTTTTCTCAGACCAAGAGCCTCTCACTGACAAATGATTCTGCCAGCCAGTGATTATAATTACTCCTGTTTATAAATACAAATCGCCTCCAACAGAAGTTAGAACAAATAATTATTCCATTGTGTAGGTGGAGGGAAAACCCACTATCCCTGTACACTCCTCACTTAAATCTAATCCATCCACTTATTTCAAAAATAATATATGCAGCCGGGCATGGTGGCGCACGCTTGTAATCCTAGTACTTTGGGAGGCAGAGACCGGAGGATCCGGGTTCGCGACCAGCCTCAGCTCGCACGCTCTCTCTCCCTGTCTCTCTCTCTTTCTCTCTCTCTCTCCTTAGTGAGGCCCTCCGCAACTTCGTGAGACCTGGTTTCAAAATAAAGTATAAAAAATAGGGCCAGGGTTGTAGCGCGGAGGTAGAACGCCCCTGCGTTCAATCCCCGGTACCGCAAAAAAAAAATAATAATAATAATAATATATGCACACAGTAAATTAAGTAAAGGCACTAGAGTGCCACGAGGCTGGGATAAGCTCTCTGTTCCTGAATGCTATAGCACATACCCTGCAGCTCCCTACTACAAGAACTAGTCAAGAAGGTCGAGAGCCAAATGGAAAAAAAAGTACAGTTTTTATTAATCCCCAAGAGAGCTGTGTTTCCAAGTCCTGGACTTCTCTGCTGGGCGGTTTTGGCTCCCTCAGGATGTCTATACCTGACTTGCTTGAATCTAAAATGTCCAGGTTAGCCCGGTGTGGTGGCGCACGCTTGTAATCCCAGTATTTGGGAGGCTGAGACCGGAGGATCCGGGTTCGCGGCCAGCCTCAGCTACTTAGTGAGGCCCTCTGCAACTTGGTGAGATCCTGTTTCAAAATAAAGAATAAAAAACAGGGCTGGGGGTGTAGCCCAGAGGTAGAATGCCCCTGGGTTCAATCCCTGGTACCACCAAATAATAATAATAATAATAATAATAATAATAATAAATAAAATGTCCAGGTTTGAGGAATGCCATTAGGCTGAATGCTGCGTCCCTCCAGAATTCATCCTCATTACCAATGTGAAGGTATTTGAAGGTAACGACCACATCTTGTGAGTTGGTTCATCCAACGCATAACTATTGAACACCTGTAATATGCCAGGCATCATCTCGGGACACATTAATGAACAAAGTCCGGGGGAAAAAGTCTGGCCCTGCAAAGTTTACATTAGACTTCTTCCAGAAATACTCTACGCACATGCAAATATGTGGCTCTTTTAAATATCTTCATAGAAACAGAATGGGCCAGATCATCTGGTTGGTTATCTAGGTGCATTGTTATAGGTCAGTGGTTGGCTACTGGTCAGTCCTTCATTCTCTACAACCCCAGTTTTAGCCTTAACAAACACACCACAAAGTTAAAGCCAAGTCTAGTCCACTGACCTTTGGAAAACTATAGTCTGATATTATAAGACCCACAAAATGGCTTTAAGAGCTTATTTTAGAGTTTCTAGTATTTTTAAGGGTCATAAACTTATTTCAACAGTGTTGTCACTGCCCAAATATTTTTGGAACTCTTTTGAGACTGCCTTTAGAGTCAATTTATATATGGTACTCCTCCCCCCAAAAAATCCTTCATTTACTTATTACTGCCAATAACGCTCTCCTTGACCACAGAAGGTCTTTCTCACACACAAAAGGGGAGCCTCAGAGGCTGAGGGGCAACTTCGGAGGTCCCCACTGTTGGGCTCCACGGGTGACCATTGCCAATGCCATGGCCAGACTGCTTTGCCCTCCTGTTGGCCAAACACAAGTCAGGAAGGCCAAACCACTATAAAAAGCCATTCTGAATAAATTCACTGGGAAAAATTAGGTCAATGATTTTCAGACTTTTTTTTAACAATGCAGTTCTTTCATTGGGTGAAATTTTGCTCAGAAGCTCAACATGCAAAACAGAAAACTAAAGTATGTTTTGAATGATGTGGACAGTAGGGTAAAACCCCAACTACTCAGATACCCACATAGACATACCTTCTCCCTGTGGCCCCATGGGACCCGCTGGCGCCGGGTTAAGCACCACGGGATCACATTCTTCTGGTACAGTGGTTATCTTACCTTCCCAAAGGTAATTTATCCCATAGTGAATAAAAAAATAAGTTTTCTAAATGAAGGAGAAAGGCGGTTCCCATGAATCAAAAAATAAGCTTCCTTATTGAAACTTATTTCAATAGGAATAAAAAAATACGTTTCCTAAATGAAAGAGAAAGGCAGGTAGCACCTGGCCATGGGGGTTGGGGGTGGTCTCTCTAAAGAAAGAGCTCAGCTTTTGAAGAAGATGCCGAAAGGTAAAAGGAAAGGTAAGGACCAAAGATAGTTACCAAGCGGTGGCATGTATCTGCAAAAGCAATTCCTGAAGGTGGAAACCCAGAGCCAGCCGGAGCTTAGGAAGGCCACCCAAAGAAACAGTGCTGCCACTCAGAGCCTGGGGGGCGATGTAACTGATGACAGAGGAGGTGACAGACACTCAATTCCCATTTTGCTTCCTTCTTCTCCAGCAGAGAGAATAATCTATTTGAAAACTAGGAAAATAGATTATAGCCAAAGCACGTGAAGTAGTCAAGAGAAAGCCCTGGGAGAAGGGACCAGAAGAGTAGAAGGACTCGGGCAGGGGTCTCTGAGGGGCTCAGGATCCACCATCCACCTTCCCTTGGCAGATTCTGAATAAATTGATAGATATAGCTAGTTAATTCTTATTGACAGCTTGCCAGGGACAGGCATCATTCTAAATGTTTTAGTTATGCTAATTCATCCAATGTGCCTAACAGAACTACAAAGAAAGTTCTATTATTCCCCCCCCCTTTTATAGAAAAGAAACTGAGGCTCAGCAGGGTCTAAGAAGTTGTAAACTTTACACACCAGTAAGTAGCAGAGTTGGGATTTGGACCCAGTTGTTTTAAATCCAGGGACCATCTTAACCACAACGCCTCTGGAAAGTAGACTCGCAGTTTTGTTCCTAATAAAGACTCGATTTGAAGAACACGACTGACATCTGTGGACCAATGAGCTTTGTGGAGGCTTTCCTATAAGCAGTGTGGGAAAGGGGGAGGGGGGAGTCTGCTCAACACCGGCACAGCCTGTAGCAGTGGAAAGGAACCACTAGTCCCTGGAAGCTGCTCACTGTCCACAGGATAAAAGGAGTCTCTGAGCTGTGCATGCCAGTTTATTTTTTTTCCAAATTTGCCAATTAGATTAAGCTACTCCTTCATGGGATGGATAGAAGAAAAAATGAGGAATGGAGAGGCCCCACTCCCTCTAAACAGGGCACACAGGAAGCTAGGGCAGCAGCAGGACCCAAAGTCCGGTGAGAAGTAGCAGTCAGGACTGTACAGAAAGCCAGTGATGAAACAAAGAGGCCAAATCTCTGCAAAGAGACTAAAACCAGGAGCTATTCTGAGATAAAGAAACTTCCAAAGGTGCAACCAAGGGCTTGGCAGAGTCAGCAACCAGGACATTCATGAAGCAGCTGCTAACACCTTTCCACGGCAGGCATCTTACGCATACTCTCTGTGTTAGTCAGCTTTCCGTTACTGTGACAAAAATCCCTGAACTAATCAACTTAAAAGGAGGAAAGGCTTATTTGGGCTCATGATTTCAGAAGCTTCAGTCCGTGGTGGCTCGGGTCTGTGGCTTTGGGCCCGTGGCAGCAGATGGAGGGAACGTGTGACTGAGGAGGCCAGGAGTGAGAGAAGCAGTAATGGGTGGGGCTCCCAATAGCTTTGCCAAGGCCACGCCCCCATTGACCTCACTTCCTCTAGCTAAGCCCCGCCTCTTAAAGGTTCCACCACCTTCCAATAGCATCATCAGCTGGAGATCAAATCTTTAGCACATGGGCGTTTAGGGAACATTTCAGATCCAAGCTACATCACTACCTAACCTACGCTTCACCACCAGCCTTTAAAGTCCATAGTGTGTTCCTTTGCAGATGGGGAAACTGAGGCACAGTGCCACTGAGCACTTGCTGAGAATTTCCCAGCTGTTGAATGCCGATGTCATGTTTCTTCTCTACCTGTAATAGCCTCACTCCTGGGCAAAGAAGAAACAGATTCATGGCAATGCAAACTCTTCAAATGCATTACAGCATGACTTTTAAAATTCTCCATTGCAAATACTAATTCTCTTAATACAATGTTTGATGTGGTTTTGTACCAAAAGCATCCTGACTACTAACAGTTGACAACACTCTCACATCCTGAAGTTGGGGCACACAGTTTTTAAAACAGCACAGGATACTTAGACCCAGAGCATCCCTGGACAGAGAGTGTCCATCACTATACTAGTCCCCAGCTCCCAGCATGAACATCATCCATTTCACACTCACCTATGCTCAGCTATATTAAGTAGCCCTTAAACTAATTCCGTGGTCCCAGGAGTGAGCAGATATGATCCGACTGCCTGACATTCTTATGAGGAAGTCAATGAGAGACCCAGCCCAGCGACGAGGCTTAGGAATTAATATTCCTTTTGCAGCCACATCCAGGCTTGCTGCTGGATAGCTCTGTTAGGACTCAGAGCTGAAATTCCTCAGATAGTAAATATTGCTTCCAGAAAAAAAAATAAATCTCTTCCCAGAATTCATCTCAGTAACACTCTTTTTAATTACTGAAAAATGAGCACCAGAGTTAATACCCTTGCTCCCAGTTAGCTGTTGATTGGAGAGTTGCCGATTTAATCACTGCTTATTACCCACATGAAGGGGGGAAGGGATCCTGTCACATTATGATAAATATTTAATACAGGAAGAAAGAGACTTTCCTTGCTAGACGCAGAACTCTGTGGACAGTCAGGAATATCAAGGTGTGAGAAGAATTCGCAACCATATTTAGAAGAGACATCTTAACAGCATGGCTGCAGCTGTACAACAGAGGAGAGTATGCTAGAACAAAGCGGGGAAGACAGAGCCTCCTGTCTCAGAGGCAAGGTCCCTGTGCACTTCTTTGAACTGCAGTCACCCGAGAAATACTCAGTAGAAAATGGGAATGAAAATTACCCTGATGGACGAGCATCTCTTCCTGGCTTGCTTGGAATTAAAATCTGTCTAGACAGAGAGTAGAATCCTCAATTGGGATGAAGGAGGCCCTGCCTAGAGCCTCGACTTTCAGAAGCCTCACTTCAGTGATGGAAATGAATCCATGAGACCAGAGAGACACCCCCAACCTCCTAGATCACATCCCAACTACCTTAGACCCCAAATGCCCTGCCCAGATGGACTGAGATTGCTTCCAGAGCCTGCACAGCCCCCTTCCCTCCACTTAAGCCCAGCCAGTGGCCAAGAGGAGTTGTTTATAGGGTTGTGGCAGGACCTGAGGCCCAAGGAGTCTGGACACAGGCCCACAATGTGCTGGAGGAGGAAGGGAGCAAGGGAGCTGCAGTCCAGGAGCCAGCTCTCCAGCACAGGTTGAGTCATTGACACATGCCTTCCAGGTCATTCCTACAGAGGAGGAAGAACATATCACCGATTCTCATTCCTGATGGGAATTATGCTCTATAAAGTCATTGAAATCGCTGATTAGCAAGTACTGAGCCATTGCTCCTGGGGACAATACAGGGTGAAGTTCCTACCAACCTCTGGTCACAAAGCTTTTGTCAACCGATGAATAGATAACAATCTTAGTCTGTTTTGTTTTACTATAACTGAGGAGCACAGACTGGGCAATTTATAAAGCAAATGTATTGCTCACAGTTCTGGAAGCTAGGAAGTCCGATATCCAGGTTTCAGTATCTGGCGAGGATCTTGTTGCTGCATCTTTCCATGGCAGAAGGTGAGAGAGAGAGGAGAGAGGGAAGGGGGAAGAACCAACCTGTATAAGGATACTGCACCCAAGATACTGAGCACCCTCCCACAACAACGGCCCTCATGTCCCACCTATTAACGCTATTGCCCCTTGGGGGACACATTCAAATCATAGCAGTAACTTTGTTTTATGAGTATCTCCTTAAAGGCAGCTTATTTAATATAGGTTGCTGATTCATTCGCATTGAACTCACCAACAGCCTTATAATGCATGCCTGAATATAGCTTACCTATCATGCATATTTTCTCCGTGAGGAAACTCACAGTGCTCCCACACTTAGAAACAATAGGTAGAATGTCAGCACTACATGTGAGGGCCATTGCAAACAGCAAAATCTTGACCAAAAACAAACAAACAAACAAACAAAAAATGTGGCTCTAAATAGGTTGTATAAAGAACACTTGTTTACCGAAGACAGAGAGTCACCTAGTTCAGTGTTTTAGTCAGCTTTTTCATTGCTCCGACCAAAATGCCTGACGAGCACAACTTAGAGGAAGAAAGGTTTATTTGGGGCTCATGGTTTCAGAGGTCAGTCCACAAGCAGCTAGCTCCAAGGCAGGAATCATGGAGGCAGGGCCTCCAGGCATTGCAGAGGAGAAAGAGCCTCTCTGGCCTCATGGTGGCCAGGAAGCAGAGGGGGCCAGGGACAGATACAGTGCTCAGGGCCACGCCCCCAGCGATTCACCTCCCCCAGCCACGCCCCCGGCTGAACCTGGCTGCACTAACACATGAGTTTCTCTGAGGGACATTTTATCTCCAAAGTATAACATTCAACTTCAGCTGCCAATGTGTTTCACCACCACCACCTCCATCTTTTCACTTGCATTGTTTTCTCATTCTTTTAAGTATTTAGGAATTATATTTAACTCTTTCCTACAATCTGGAATTTTCATATATGATGTATGGTTAAAACCCTAATTTTCTTTTTTTTTTTTGCAAGTATCAAATTATTCCAGCAAATGCAGGTGGCTAGATTTCAGTCCTTGACACTGTTCCTATAAATCCACATGGAATAATGAAGGAGGCATTCAGTCTTCAGAACTTTTACAGATGTCTTTTCCATCATCCCCAGAAATCTTTGAATTAAAAGTATCCCAATGTCACCATAAATAACAACTCAAGAAGACACTTCCTTTATTGTCCATTTCCAATTATATTTGGTCATCTCACCCATCTCAACTCAATAGATAACTAATTCAAGTGCCCCAGATATAAAATAGCTCATCACTCTATACAATTTTACATTTTAAACTCACTTTTCTATCAATTCAATGTCCTACTCTCATAGAGAAAACAAGGCTCTACAAAATGAATCACCATATATCCTCAAATATAAGTCATAAAGTATGGGTCCAAAGAGCTCCCAACTCATGCTCTGCTGCTGTTCAACCCTACAGAAGGTGCATCCGGGTGCCTGTGTCTGGAGGCCGTCCTCAACAGCCAGAGCCAGGCTGTCATACCCAGAGCCGTACCCCTAAAATTGGAGTTGTCCAGCCCTAGCCATCCATGAGTCACACTTTTCCAAAGTTCCATATTCCCTTCCAGTCTTGGGATTTGGAAAATAGAAGCAATTTTAGAGCCAGATTTGAACCCTGCAGCAGCTCCTTATTTGGCTGGATATCCTACACTAAAGTGGGGGGGAGAGACTACACATTTCTGGGGCTGGCCATAGATCATAATTGGCCCTTGGGAGGGAAGCAGGCTGAGATGGAGAGAAGAAAAGGGAAAAGAATCCGTGGTTGCCCTTTTTCCAGACTGTCAGCAAATCTAAACAAGTTGCTGCTATGTACTAAAACTGCTTTGAAGATACTGCACAATAAAGGATTATTTTGCACCCAGGTTTATTTTTTTTTAGAATGGGAGATCTATCTATCTCTATCTATCAACTAGAGAAA
Organism: Glis glis; assembly: GCA_004027185.1. NCBI lineage: Eukaryota > Metazoa > Chordata > Mammalia > Rodentia > Gliridae > Glis > Glis glis. Next base: position 54,535 of record PVJS01004335.1, read on the forward strand.
TTATCTTCTCTCTCATAAAGGAGCATTTGAAATAGTTGCAATTACTTAAAATTTTTAGTAATATAAATTATGGCCCTTCTAGTTCACGGGCCATTTCTGAGGATGCCTTACTCGGGCTCTTCCAAATATGGCATCGACTTTAAAATTCCATTTTCAATCACCATCTTTCTCTTGATCCCTCTGCCCCTGGTACCTTAAAGCCACCTTCAGCACATGCTCAGTCTAAGGACACAGTCTCCACCTCCCATTTTTAGGAAGCACTCTCCAAAATGGATCACCATAGACCCTGTCCCCTGTTCTTCATTCTAGAAAGGTGTAGGTTGACCTCATGGCCTTTGGCATCGATCTGGTTCCATTCAAGTCCCAGCTCTGACACTTCCTAGCAGTCAAGTGTCCATTTTGCTGGGCGTGGTGGCGCACACTTGTAATCCCAGTACTTAGGAGGCTGAGACAGGAGGATCGCAGGTTTAAGGACAACCTCAGCAACCTAGCAAGACCCTGTTTCAAAACAAAAATAAAATAAGGCTAGGGGTGTAGCTCAGAGGTAGAATAGTGCCCCTTGGCTCAATTCCCAGTGCCACACACACACACAAAAAAAAGTGTCCACTCTTTGCCTTAGTTTCTGTAAAATAAGGATGGTGGTAATAGCACCCGCTCCATAGGGCTGTTGGAGGGATTCTGTGAGATGACAAGTGTGAAGGGTGTGGGCACACAAGTGGCCTGACACACAGACATCACTGTGAGTGCCAGCTGTCATTCCAGTTATGTCTTAAAGTAGATAACAAGTCCCAAGCTCCTCTAAGCCATGTGCTGCTGCTGCTCCTGGGGCCACCCAGCCTGGGCCTCAGGATCTATCGTCTGTGTCACACCTCCGCAGAAGGTGTATATCTCCCAGAGTTCAAGTCCGTGGATAGACATCACTAGCATATTGGAAAAACACACATGTATTTTTTTTTTTACTTTCCTTACCACAGTAGTACCTACCTAAATTTTCTTTGGGAGTACCATTTGTCAGCCGGGTTAAGGGACAGAATAAAAAGGAATAAAGAGGCAACAGTGATAAATGCTGAGCCATCTCCAATCATGTGTGCGTGTGTGTGTGTGTGTGTGTGTGTGTGTGTGTGTGTGTATGCACACATATATGTGTGGTGCTGGGGATTGAACCCAGGGGCATTCTACCTCTGAGCTACACCCCCCCAGCCCTATTTAATTTTTTATTTGGAAACAGGGTCTCACTAAGTTGCTGAGAGCCTTGCTAAGTTTCTGAGAATGGCTTCAAACCTGCGATCCTCCTCCCTAAGTCTCCAAAGTACTAGGATTACAGGTGTGCACTACCATGCCTGGTTCATCTCCAATCTTTTTTTTAATATACTTTCATTGGTGCATTGTAATCTCACATCATAATGTAGTTCAAAGTGAGAGGGGCATACATGCACACAGCACTTGGTGAGCTTCCCCTACCCACCCCCAACCACTCCCTTCCTTTCCCCATACATGATGTTGACATTGGCATTGAGCATTTCACCTATGTACAAAAAAAGTCAATGGAAGTGTTTCCTTTATTAATTCTCCTATTCCCATACACACACTCCATCGCTCCACTGGGGTTTCTCTTCCTTTATCTAAAGTCCCTCTTGTATCCCGATTACACCCTAGCTTCCATATATGAGAGAAAACATATGACCTTTCCACTTTCGGTGACTGGCTAATCTCACTTAACATAATGTTCTCCATTTCGGTTGAGTCCACTGTTACCATTGACTCAAATTTCTGTTCCATATGAGACCAGCTCTTGCTCACTAACTGGGGAACGCGCCCCCAGGCACAGCCATTTGCCCAACTGACTCCCACTGGCCCTAGACTTGATTGCTAGCGGAAATCAAGCACTGGATGTGATGTTGCAGCCATCCCACGTCCTCCCTTGAAAATATCTCCTACCACAGGTGCCTGCTCTCCTCCAAAGAAAATTCGCAAAAGCAAGAGTAGCAGGCCCCTTGCTGGTGGGAACTCTGTTGCACACAACAGGTCCCTGGGTGGGGGCTGTGATTCCGATGTAGGTGTGTGTCAGCATCCAGAAACTTCTCATTCTATTTCGTCCACACCATTCCCGCTGGGTTTCTAAGCCATTTAAGCAAAAAGGACAAGACCAAGCAAGTGACAAATAATCATTACTAACAGAGACTTGGCCCAAAGCCCTCCCTGGTCTCCTGCCAAATCAATCATGTCCCTCTCTGCTTAAAACCCTATAATGACTTCTCATTGCTCTTAGAATGAAACCCAAAATGAAATCCAAAATCCTTACTAAGACCCTGGCTGAACTGGCCTCCCCTCCCCTTTTCTCTGCTCTCCCCCACCTCTGTCCTTGACCTGCTCCCTCCTGCCTCTTTCTGGAAAGCCCCTCCCCTCTGCACACCTGCCTAGCCTCTTCCTATTATCCTTCAGCTCTCAGCTGAAGCATCCCTTGCCCCTTCGCAGACCCCAACCCTAGGTCAAATCCTCTTCGCAGCCATTGGTATAGCATCCCATACTTCTTTCTAGCACTTATGAAATCATAATTAAATAATTTATAATTACGTCCTCCCTTGGTTCCAGGACTCCCCTACCCTGCAGCTACCTTGGAACTCAAATGGTGTAGTATTTGCATGTAACCCACACACATGCTCCCATATGCTTTAACTCATCTCTAGATACTCATACTTAATGCAATGTAAATGTGATATAAATAGTTGTTATACCACATTGTTGAGGGCACAGAGACCAAAAAAAAAAAAAGATCTGTACATATTCAGTAAAGACACATTTTTTTTTCAAATAGTTTTGATCACCGTTGGTTGAATCTATGCAGAATCTGCAAATACAGATTTGGCCGATATCTGTCTCCCTGTCTAGAATTGAGCTCCGTGTGGTCTGGTGGGGACCAGGCCTGTTGGAATTTCTGTTGTATCTCCTGCATCTAATATAGGCCTGCACATAGCAAGAGTCAGAAAATATCTACATTTGTTAAGTGGGATGAACTCCTACTTTCCTATCCACTCTGCCTGTGGAATTTTCTATGCTTCTTGCGAATGCCAGTCTCAGCCCTCCTGAGCGACTTAACCATTCTTTTAAGCCCTCGCAAGCCAGGGCGCCCGCACGAGCACAGAGCACAGCCAGCCAAGCCAATTTCCTTCCGTTCTCATTCTCATTGTCATTCTGGTACCACGTTTTCCATTCGAATCCCCATAAATCTGTCTCCCCTATTCGTCCCACAAGCCATCAGCCTTGACCTTTGAAATGCTATTTTTCCTAGAAAGTATTTTGCTCTTAAAAGAAAGATGAAAGCAATTAAATCCTCCCTGTGTCATACCACCTTTGCAAAGCTAAAGGGCTACAGAAAATGTCTTCCTTAGTAAATCCTGGATCCTGGTGGTCCCCTGTAAAACCATCCTGGGAGGACGCAAACAAACCTCGCCCCAAACTAGATGGTCTCCAGCTACACTTCCAACATTAAGCCCTGCAATTCTGTGATGATGTGATGACTCCCAAGAGCAGAAAAATGGGATATTGGTTAAGAGTTAGAGAAGGAGTTGGAATCAAAGACATCTTTTTACCAATCATGTGACCCTGTTCAGGTCCTTAATCTCACGAAGCCCGGGTATCTTCCTCTGTAATAAGGAGATGGCAGTACACCTCACAAGGTCACTGGGGAATAAAGCGAAATGGTGTGTGAATGTTCACAACGGTTCCTAGTCCTCTAAAAGGTGACTGCTGTGGGTATCATCAGTATCATCATTGGCCTGGGCCACTTTCTTTCATAGGATCACACCTTCTGTACGACTTCACAGAAGACCCTTCCTAACTCACTGGAGCCCTTGGTTGACTCCTCCGGAGTGACATGGGGATGGGGTGCACTAAGGAGGGAGGAGTAAACTGTTCCAATCCACAGGGTGGGTCCTTCAGGATTCATCCATGCAAAGAAATAGTGGCACTAAATTTAATGAAACACAACATTTACAAATATTGGGTTATATTTTTAATTTTTAGATTCTCTACTGGAATTTAGACTCCGTGATACCTACAACTATGAATAATAATGCTTTTAAATTTTTCAACCGGTAGTGTTTGTCATCTTCTGTTTTCTGTTGCTAAAACTGAATACCGCGGGCTGGGTAGATTCTAAAGAACAAAAGTGTATTCAGCTCCTGGTTTCAGAGACCAGAAGGACCAAGTTCAAGGGTCACATCTGATGCTGGTGATGGTAGAGCAGGATGTCACATGGTGAGAGGGGTGTGTACAAGATGCAGAGTCAAACTACCTTTTATAACAGAACTATTCTAGAGATAACCCATTAACCCACTGATCCATTAATCCATGAGTGGATTTACCCAGAGCCCTCATGACCAATCACCTCTCGAAGGTCTCCTCGGGTCCCACCTCTTAATACCTCACACTGGGGGTTAACTGTCAATATGAGTTTTGGTGGGGGCATTCAAATCATAGCAGTGTGCATGTTGTGTAGATGGAGCTTGTGAGAAATCCACACAGAGAAGCAATGTGATCCCTGGTAAAGTAGAGTTCATAGAAATAACATGGGTTGTCAAAATAGCCTACAAATAGCTAGCTGCCCCATCTCTGTCTTCACATGGCTTCCCCTCAGTGTCTCTGTGGATCTTGTTCATAGTCACTTAGGACACATGTTATTGGATTTAGGGCCCACTTCAGGTATACTGCACTGCCTTTTGACGCCTACTTAAACTATATTATTATTTAACTTTTCATATGTTTCTACTTTGTCTCTCTGTATTTTAAGTTCTTTGAGGTAGGAAAATCTTTTCTTAACTTCCTTGCATCCTTCAAGCAACCTTTGTCACCTTGATTTAGAGAGTATGTTAGGATTCTCCAAAGAAATACAACCATACATAAATGTATGTATATACACATTTCGTATATATATACATATATATAGTATATCCATACATGTGGATACAGAGAGAGAGAGAGAGAGATTTATTATAAAGAATTATCTCATGCAACTACAGAGGCTAAAGTTCCAAGATCTGCAGTCAGCAAGCTAAAGACCCAGGAGCACTGATGTAGAGTTGCGGTTCAATTCTGAAAGCTGACAGTGTCAGTTCCATCTGAAAGTCGGCAGGTTCAAGCCCTGAAAAGAACCTGAAGCCTGGGAGAGACCCACGTCCCAGCTCGCCAGTCTGGCAGGAAGAGCTCCCTCTCATGCAGTCCTTTGATCCTAGTCACATCTTGAGTCGACTGGACAAAGCGACCCGCATGGTGGAGGGCAATCTGTTTTGCACAGACTGCTGATTCCTATGCCAGCCTCATGCAGAAGCTCCCTCACAGGCGCGCCCAGGGTAATCCTTGACCACGGGTCTGGGCACCCATGGCCCAGTCACGTTGACCCATAAAATTAACCACCACAGAGAGATTCACAGGGATAGTGGTTAGCTCCAAATTTACTAAGGCATAACATAACACAGACTCCCAAAAACCAGAGACTGGGCAACTTGGAACCATGCATATTCTGGAAGGTCTACTCCAGCTATAGTTGGAGCAATATGTTTTTCCAGAATCTTCTCTTTGTAGTAGGGATGGTTGCTCTTTCTCTAGAAGCTCCTGAAACAGGTGCAATGAAATGGAACAATATTAGCAAACCAAACAATGGAAATAGCAGCTGACCTCTTGTCTCCTAGACCCATATCCCGGATGCAATCAGCTCTGAGGATTGATGCCTTGGAGACTGAGAAATGAAGCCCGTAGACTCTAAAGGCAAGGCTCTGAGATTCCCTCGAGAGCCATTATGTCTATGCTGATATACTAGATCTGGAAGGTCACTTTCACTCTGCTAATACAGACCTAAAGCCTTATGCTTTGCACATAACCCATAATAAATAGCATTGAATGAATGCCTGTCGAATATCCATTTTTACTTTTCTGCTCACGCTGCTAAAATACTCATCTCCTACGAGTGTGACATTATATTTCATTTCATCATTTGAGATTTATAGAAGAGCATAATACTTAGATAGTATGATTAATGCTATGAATGGAAGTGCACTGAAAATAAAATAAACTTTTTCAGCCCAGTAATCTATCTTCCACTGCCTTCTCCTCTGAGCTCTACAAAATGTCTTATCTAACACCACATTTTTTATACACGACTCAAAAAAGTTTTCCTGTGACATTCCCCCATTGCCTTTGATTCCCATTTATTTTAAGATAATTTTATCCTGTGCCAGGACTTATGAATCTCCAGCAACAATTTAATTCATTTTAAATAAGCATTTCTTATTCACCCATTACAGGCTGAACAGTGGACTAAAATTCATAGGCATATAAATCAAGACCAAGCCATTGTGCTTGTATCTGTCCGTGCCTTGCCTAGAAAACGACATCACTAAAAACAACCAAAGGAGAATAGAATGCAGGGAATTGCAAGTTACATGGAATAATAACGGACTAACTTCTTAGCATGTATAAGGGTAAAAATTAAATCTGAGATCTGATCTTGGCAGCCCTAAGTCCCAGGGCCCACCAGCCCCAAGTCTGATCCCCACAGTCAAACATGAAATGAACATTCTAGAACAAAACAACCAGTACCCTCCCATCCTGATTACCCAATCCTCTTATAGGGAGGACTCTGGGACAAAGGCTCACACACACAGCATAGGTCTACACATGCCCAGTCATGCCATCGCCTTTAGAAGAAAACTACCTCAAACAAATTGAAAACTTGAGTGAACGCGTCGGTTGGAACCCTCACTTTTCAAGTCATTTCTGTGCCATGATCCCGACAACTTAGTCTGGCGATTCATTCGCGATCCCATTAGAGGGCTGGATCATTTGACGCAGGTTCTAGTGCAGTCGATACATCCTAATTAAGCTCAGCAGGTGCCAGACGAAGTGTGAACTAGACAAGATTTTGACTGCAAGCAACAGAAACCAACTCTCCCTAAGCTGCAATGTATTAAAAGGCCATCAACTAACTCGGAGAGTCGACAGGAAGGCTGAGCCAGGCTAAGAAAATAAGCAGGGTCCCTCGAGTGGATCCGGGAAGGACACGGCAGAGGTCACCCCACGTCGGTCAGAGGAGGACATCATTCCTGGCTCCGACTCCTCTGCTGCCACCAACAGTGGTTGCCAGTGGACAACCATCCCTGCGCCAGACTGGCAGTGCCACTCCTGTCTCCCTGAACAACTTGTCAGGTCACTCTGCAAGTTCGAAGTTCCAGGGGCAGGGAGAGGTCTAGCAGAGATGTGGGCTTGTTGTAAGAGGCAATGGGGAGACAGGTGCATTTGGTACTCAGAGAAATTCTACGCTGAAAAACAATGAAGCTTTGGGAAGATGAATCTGACATTGGTAGGCTGAATGAGTTGGGCAAGGAAGATGCTGACATTCAGGTCTCTGTTAACGGGCAGTGGAAGGGACACCCCTTTTCTTGACTTCATGTGGGATAGCACTTGTGCCCTCCCTCCACCTCTCCCCACCATGGGCGGCAGGAGTACTTAGGGAAGCTGCATGTTTGAAGCTCAACCCCTCTCTCTACCCTTCCCTTGGGGGTTTATTGGGTGCTCTGGTGGATGCTGCTTGCTCCGTAGTCCCACCACACAAGGTTGCTACTTTAAGGCAGCTCCCTGAAAACTATTCCGTGGGTCCTGCCATGGAAGGTGGCTACACCAGACAGCTTCCTGAAGATCGTTCCATGGTTCCAGCCACGGAAAGTCACTGCACCACTCAGCTTTCTTTGAAATGCAACTCATTCCTGACCGCCTCATCCTCCGGGATTGTTAGGAAGATCAGAGAGTACAGGTAGCTCACAAAAGTTCCCATGACTCAGAGGCTGAGTCTCCCTCCGTCCCTGGAGGCCAAAGAGTGAGTCAGCACGGGTTCATAGGTGACATTCGGAATGATTAAAGCCCCCAGAGCCGGCATTTGGAATACTCAGCAAGCAGTCTCTGCACTTTACAATGAAGAACAAAATTATCTTCAAGACAGAGCTCCTCTTTGTCCTGGGAAAGACTGTGTGAGACCTGTTCGTTTAAGCAGATATTTCTGTAGATGCTCTGAGCACAGGGAAAAACTCACCCGCAGGTGTCCCTGGCTCAGACACTTAAGTGTTCTATTCAGTAGCATGGCTAAAATCATATCTGTGAAGTCCAAAAAGGTTTTCCTTACACTTTTCTTTTGACTTCTCCATCTCTGGCGATGTTTACTTGCTCTTGGGAGATGTGTGTGTGTGTGTGTGTGTGTGTGTGTGTGTGTGTGCACGCATGTGGCATTGTCTCTAGGCATTTGCTCATCAGCCATGAGGACCCAAGGCCTCGTTTTCCTGAGCAGGAGGAAAATGTGGACTTGGTCTCTTTAGGAGGAGAATTATAAAAAAACCTACATGGAAATTGGTGCAAAGCACACTAAAGTGGACTTGATTTCAAAGAAAACAAGCCACACTTAGGCATCTCTATTGTCATTTCCTTATCCAAGCTCAGAGGACAGACAATAGGTTTTGAGGATCAAAGTATTCTCCTGAGGGACTGGATCTCCAGGGGCAGGTCATTCTGGAGCACTGTTAATCCTGGGACATTTCAGGAGGGCCTGGACCCTGAGCTGTGGAGGTGCCATAGTCACGGGCCCACCCTGGGAAAGCCTGCCAGGACCAAGCAGACAGGAATGGGCCAGTTGTCTCCAAGAGCGGCTTCTTCCACTCACCAGTGTGGATTGTTCTCAGTACTTCCATTAGCCCTGAACCTTCAGTCGAGTCTGCATGAAAGCACAATCCAGCTGTAGGGAATGGGGAAGGTGTTTCTCCTTTCAAAGGCCAGAGCGTGGGGCATCCATGGTGGTCACAGACAGAAACAGGGGCTCCCGCCAAAGGACTGGCCCCATTAAGCAACACTGTGGGGACAAGATGAGGGTCCTGGAGGTGAGGAGGTAGAGGTGCTGCATCTAAACACTCCCAAGTCAGCCCCATGGGAAACCCCAAAAATAGCTCAAGGAGAAAAAGTTGACATTTGGAGGAGATAATGTTCCCAGAAAGTAAGACAATGTTTGAACAGTCTATCTAATCCCATTTTATAGGGTCAGGATGATGAGACTAGGAACCGGAGGCACTGCACCAAGCATGCAAGTGCTTTGTCACACTGGATCCTGCTCGTGATGCTACGACGTGGTATTGTTATTCCCACTTTACAGATGAGGAAATGCAAGTTTAAAGAAGTCAAAGAACTTGCACGAAGTCATACATCTGCTAAAAGAAAGAGCTGGGACTCAAACTCAGACACCTCTGATACTCCTGACCACCTTGTTCCACTGCAGTCTGATCTCTCCACGAAGGCTCCAGGAATACCAAGGCCAGGTGGACGCGCAGAACAGAGACTCGGCCAAGGATGCTAGTCCAGTAAGTCAGAGAAACTGAGACAGGTCATCATATCTGAGAGGGAACAATTTAGACACAGAGATTATGGAGCCAGCACTCAGAGACCCAGGGAGCGGATCAAAGAGAAGACAAAAGCACGTAGATGTGGGCCTAGGAAATCACCTGGGCTGGCCATTGTCCTGAGATACTAGGCACTGCCTATCCCTATTAGGGTGGGACTGGGACTTTCTAAGTTTGCCAAGCAATAGGCGGAGATATGGTCTGAGTCATCGTTGAAGTTGGATGTAGGCTTCAAGGGCCTTACTCATCGGGCTGGGATCATCTTCCTGTGCTATTACATAATTTAAAAGATCAAAATAATTTAAGGAAAAATCAATATCACCAAAAAATATTTTAATCACAAAAAATGAAAGTCATCATTAATTTTACTGCTTTAAAAAATTATGTCAAAGCAGAAGTCATTTCTCCCCCCTCATCCCCCTCCATCAAATCCCGAACCCAAAATGTTCCCATTCACTACTTCTCTTTCCTGACTCCAAAGTTTATGGAGATACATACACACACGAAAATGCGTGCATGCACACACGTGCACACACACACACACACACACACACACACACACACACCCTGAGGTTGCAAATGTGTTTATCAGGAGAATTATAGGTGTTTTCTTTTTACTTCTCACACTCTTGTATAGTAAATTTTCATACTGAATATATAACATCTATAAAAAATAAAAACGTTTCATCTCTTTATAAAAGAAGACATAGTAGCAAGCCCTTCAATCACTTCGGGTCATTCCCTGTAAGTCTTCCCTCTCAGAAATTCTCTCCAGTAATCAGGACTTCCCAATAGAGGCATTTTGGAAGTGTGTGTAAACAAGCTTTGTCTGGGTGCTTGCTTGCGTGGTTGCTTGGTTAGTGGGTGGCTGGGTAGTAGATTGGTTTGTTAGGTATGACCTGTCCAAATGACTCGGAGGGGCTTCTGGTAGTAGGTGGAACTAAAGATGCAATTGGCTAAGTATGAATCTTGCAATTCACCCCAAATCTTGTTTCAGAACAGCCGGCCCATCCCTTCCTGCTTTGGTTTTTGCTCAGTCCCAAACCGTTACCAATCACCGACACATAGGATTGCAACATCACTTGCTTCTTTTTTTTTTTTTTTTTGCGGAACTGGGGATTGAACCCAGGGGCATTCTACCTCTGAGCTACACCCCAAGCCCTATTTTTTATTCTTTATTTTGAAACAGGGTCTCACTAAATTGCGGAGGGCCTCACTAAGTAGCTGAGGCTGGCCGCGAACCTGCGATCCTCCTGTCTCAGCCTCCCAAGTACTGGGATTACAAGCGCGTGCCACCACACCCAGCTTCATCACTTGCTCCTTGATATGCAGACAGACAGATCTCAGAGAACAAGAACAACACTGAAATCTCTGGCTGCAGAATTGAGTCTGCAAATACCCAAGCCTGTCACTGACAATGTGGGTGGCTAAGCCACTGAGAAGATCGCTGGCATTGCTATTGCATGTGATTGATCTGGTGAAAACAATCCAATCAGTTCACCCAATACAATTATTGAGTCATTGCCCAACACTTGCCCATTATGAGGGCTGAAAAAAATGGACTAAGATCATCCAGCCTGAACTTCAGCCCAGTGAGAGATGCACACAAAAAGAGGACGTTTTATTTTCCTAATGGAGCAACAATAATAGCAGAATCGCCCTTTAACCCCAAATGGAGAGTCTCAGGACAGGACATCAGGACCTTTCCAAAGTGAACGCCTCCCAACCTTGGAATCTCTTGGCAAAAACCACCATCAGTACCCTGAAATCTCAATCAAAGAGTGTGCACAATTATTTCCACCGCTAGACGACTGCCCTCGTGGCAGGAAGGAGACTTCTGCAATCTCGGGCCCACAGTCTGGTTATTTTTAGGTGAACCCAAAACTGTAATATCACTGAATCTCCTGATGATTCTGCAAATTCAAAAGAGGCAATTAAATTAAATTATGAAGCTCAATTTTCATGTTCCTGGCCTCCCAGCATTCCTCGGACAGGCTTCTGCTTCCATTAGAGAATACACAACTATGAATCTTATCCCCAAATTCATTTGCATAGGGCTCTGTGCACACGGGCGGGCTGCAGAGCCTCCCTCACCATTACCTTCCACTTGTGTCTGAATTTCAAAGCTGTTCCTGCGCGGCCTGAGGATTTTGATAGTAAGAGGGGACTGTCCACCGAGGAGATGGACGACATGGACGTATGAGGACAGGAACACAATCTGCCTTCAAAAATCAGCTCATAAAAGGAGATGAGGCTGTCATTTTCCCCAGAGAAAATCTTCCCTAACCCCCTGACACAGAGGAATGCTACAAAGGCTTATAAATTTTATCCTCAAAGCTTTCTGAGACTCCCCCACGGTGAACTGGCTCTGCAGTTGACCATACCTTAATTAGAACCTCGCTGTTCTAATAGCCCTAGTGCGGCAATGATCTTACAAAAAGGAGCCACAAGAAGAGACAGCCTTCCTCGTTTGCTTGAGATCCTGCTTTTGCCCAGGGACATCTGGCAGCAATCATAATTTAACTCATTTGGACTGAATGAATGGTGTCTCATTTCCTCCCCTATGTGCAAACCCTCAAGTATAGCCATTAGAGGCTCTCGCGTGTCATCGGATGCGGTTCTTTGCCAAGAAAGTCTTGTTCCCTATTTTTAAGCTCTGAGAACAATCCCATTTTAGGATATTTTCTATCTGGACTAGCTTTTCAATAATTTGCATCACCTGTTTTCCTTTAAAAGTGTTTTCTTACACCTTGGGCTGCCTTTCTGGGTCTCCAGTTGGAATGTCCTTGGGTCTCTCTCCAGTGTTCCCATTTAGTGAAGGCAGAAGCCCACGTGCCTACTGAAGGAACAAACTCCAAGGCTCAAAGGCTCCACATCAGGGAACCTTTTGTGATAGTTGGTCTGGTTTGTCAACTTGACACTCTTAAGATCATGTGACTTTGGTTGTGTAACAGCAGATTGAACCGGAAGTTCTGCCCTAAATGTGGGCAGCAGGGTTCTGATAGGTACAGGACTTAGATAAAAAGAAGGAGAAAGCCGCGTAGAGCGGAGCTGCGACTCTTCCTGAGGAAAACGCATCTGCTCTCGTTTGAGATCATCAGTCTCCAACTTCGCCGTTTCCTTGGAGAACTTCTGCTCTCGTCTGAGATCATCGGCCTCCAGCTCTTCGAATTGAAACCTCACCATCGTTTCTCCGAAGAGCTTCCTTATCTTCACATCTTGGACTGGACTGAATTGGTGGTTGCTTCAATCCTGGGGCTCCGGCTCTTAGACCGCCCGACCAGCTGCTGATTTTCTGACTTTTCACGCACAGTCGAAATTCAGGACTACATTGTGAGCTGATCTAATAAATCCCTTTTTTTCCCCTCCCTTCCTTTCTTCATTCTGTGAATTCTGTTGATCTGACCAATACACCTTTGCAGTATTAGAACATTCTGTATCCTGTTCATGGTGGGTGTTGCAGACTATGCATGTGTTAAGACTCATAGAAATTCACTCATAAAAGGGAATACCAGTGTACATATATGATTGTGGATCCCAGTGCCCAGGCTACATCTGGTCTAACTAATTCAGAATTCCTGAGCAGGAGCCAGGTGTGTTTGATGAAGCTCCCCCGGGTTCCTAGGGTGCAGTCTAGGTTAAGAAACACTCGTCTGCGTTTTTAACGTTGGCTTGACTTGGAAAGTTCTTTTACCGGCAGCTCAGCGTCCATTTCCCAGGTGGATCCTATCAGTCAGGATGCACCTGCCACTGTCTGGGTGGGAGGTTGGTTTTAGTGCCTTGATTCCCCAAAAGACACTTTCCCATATGGATGGTGTGGATGTCTGTCTCTGGGGCCCCTACCTGATACACAGAAGTAGTACTGCGAGAACTTGAAGAGACTGGGGCTGTGTGTTTCTGGGCTATTCCAAATTCACTCTGGTTCCCTTCCACCAGCCACAGAAGTCAGAAGACATAAAAAGTTGGCCCAGGTGATCAGAGACAAGCTGGGGTTCTATGACGGTTACTTGGATCAATTCCCTATAATCTCAATATCCATCATTACTTGGACCAATTCCCTATAATCAATCTCTCTCCCTCCCCCCACCCTCTCCCTCTTTCTCCTATTCTCTGATGAATCCTGAGTATACAGAAAAATTCTTACAATTCACAGCCACTATCTAGGTATAGGCCTAAGTCCTATCATTTTACAGGTAACAAGAAGCCTCTGACCTGAACCTTTCTAGAATGACTGGAAAGAACATAGTTGGGCTCACACCTCCATCATGCACTTTTTTCCTTTTGTAATCCATTCATCTGTTGATGGACATCTCAGCTGGTTCCATAGTTTGGCAATTATGAATTGTGCAGCTATATACATAGATATGTATGCATTACTATGGTAGTTCGGTTTCAGTTCTTTAGGGCAGATACCCAGGAGTGGTATATCTGAGTCATATGGTAGGTTCATTCCCATTCTTCTGAGGATCCTCCACACTGTTTTCCAGAGTGGTTGCACTAATTTGCAATCCCACTAACAGTGTATCAGAGTTCCTACTTCTCCACAACCTTGCCAGCATTTATTATTGTTTATGTTTTTAATGATGGTCGTTCTAATTGAGGTTAGGTGAAATCTTTTTTGCAGTACTAGATATTGAACCCTGGGATATTCTACCTCTGAGCTATCCCAGCCCTTTTTATTTTTTTTTTTTTTGTTTTGAAACAGGATCTTGCTAAGTTGCTGAAGGTCTCCCTAAGTTGCTGAGGCTGGCTTTGAACCTGCGATCCTCCTGTCTCAGCCTCCCAAGTCCTGGGATTACAAACATGCACCACCACGCCCTGCTATTCTGCACATCTGCTCCAGGACGCCACCTGGGATCCTCAGCATATGGCTCTCACCTCATCGCATTGCTTCGTACTCACTACCCCACGAACAGAGCAGTCAGGAGACAGAGGGGACATTTTACTGCTTTTTCCTAGAGCGAGGAGCGGGTTAAATGGCCCCTGCTGAAAGGTGCCCTGGCCACGTCCTTCCCTCTTCTTTATGCCACCTGTGAGCAGAGGTGGGATAACAGGTAAAGATGACATGAGGAAGCCCGGCGTGGTGGTGCAGGCCTGTAATCCTAGTACTTGGGAGGCTGAAACAGGAGGATCACGGGTTTGAGGCCAGCCTCAGTCACTTAGCAAGGCCAAGGCCCTTCGCAACTTAGTGAGATGCTGTTTCAAAATAAAAAATAAGCCGGGCGTGGTGGCGCATGCGTGTAATCCCAGTACTTTGGGAGGCGGAGACCGGAGGATCAGGGTTCGTGGCCAGCCTCAGCTCTCTCGCTGTCTGTCTGTCTGTCTGTCTGTCTCTCTCTCCTCTTAGTGAGGCCCTCTGCAACTTCGTGAGACCCGGTTTCAAAATAAAGTATAAAAAAATAGGGCCAGGGGCGTAGCGCGGAGGTAGAACACTCCTGTGTTCAATCCCCAGTACCGCAAAAAAATAAATAAATAAATAAATAATAATAAAAATAGGGCTGGGAATGTAGCTCAGAGGCAGAATGCCCTTGGGTTCAATCCCCAGTACCACAAAAAAAATAAAATAAAATAGAAAGATGACATGAGGATGCAGAACAGCCCTTTTATTGCTTCAAAAAGCAATAGCCACTCAATAAGCCGGGCGTGGTGGCGCACGCTTGTAATCCCAGTACTTTGGGAGGCGGAGACCGGAGGATCCGGGTTCGTGGCCAGCCTCAG
>PVJS01004336.1:0-69674 GCA_004027185.1 Glis glis
TTTTTGCCAGCCAATTACTCCCTGATCCTCACTGACCTAATGTGCTATGTTCATAGGATAATTCATGAAATGCTTCAGGGATACAGATATTTCCATTACAGAACTATAAATAAAGTTGTATATTAAACATTATATTTCTTAGCATTGTTACTGTGCTTTGGGCTCCAGAATCTGGATGTTATTCATCCCTCTTCTCTCTCTTCTTCCTTCTTTATCCCACACCTCTCATTATTGATTTTATCCTTCCAGGAAAAAAATAAAGTCTTGCTATATTACTAAATGTCATCATGTGAAACAAAACCAATAAGATAGCCTCTATCTATTTGTGTGTCTACCCGTCTGTCATCAAGTGGATTTTTTAAGATCGACTCATACAATGGAGTATCAAATCTGAAATGTGTAGTGTAGGCGGGCAGGCTGAAAACTGTGTGTAGTTAATGCTGCGGTTTTGAGTTAGATTTATTCTTCTTTGCGAAACCTCAGTTTAATACCTTCCAACTAACTGAAGAAGGACCATCTCCATTATCAAGGGCAAAATATGTTAAAGTCAACTAATCAACTGATTGTAGACGTTAACCATATCTATAACATCCCATTGTGACAACATTTAGATTAGTGTTTGTTTAAATAACTGAGCACTATATACAGTCTAGCAAGTTGTCATATAAAACTACTCATCATGCCTGTCATTTTCTCATGCTAAGTAATAAACCTCTCTACTCAATATCTCCAACTCATAGATGGTGCCATATTTAGAGATACAAAATTTGGAAATATAATCTCTAAAGACAAGCTGGATTAATTTTATAAACAAAAAAAGTTCTCTCCAATGTCTGTCTAAAGTAGGATTTCATTATTTCCAGGTATATTATATTAGTAAAAGCTTAAAAATTAATAGATGGCATATATTGACCAATATGTATTTTTTCTCCATTTTAATGGGTTAATATCTAAAAAAACTTAGCCTATAAACTTTGAAAATAATTTTCTTGTGGTCTCTTGTCTATACAAAAATAATGAATCACAATTATCCCTAGACTGGTGTGGTTAAAGTTATATGATCCACTGAGACCCATACCAGAGGCAGGAAGCTGGTAGAGAAAGTTTATGTACTAGGAAGAGAGACTGGAATTGAAATTGTAGTCTCAAAATTCATGTTTGAAATATAGGATTAAATAATCAAAATGCTAGTTTTAGGTATGTTGTAGTTTGGATTTAGAATGTCGCCCTAGACCTCATGGAGACAAAGCAGCCATGTTGGAGGCAGGACTAGTGACTAAGGAGGGGCCCCTGTGGTGTGGCGTTGGGGATTATATATGGTCCCTCTTCCCCTTGTTTTCTATCTTGCTTCCAGACTCCATGATGTGACAGCAGAGTACTTGCTCTCTCTGCTTCCCACAAGTATTCCCTGAGCTCTGTTGATGTAATCTGACCTGACATATACTGAACCCTTGAAATCTCCAGAACTATGAGCAAATAAATCTCCCTTCCTCTAAATTGTGGTGGTCAGGTGTTTCAGATTATAGCAGTGAGAATGCTGACTGAAACAAGGTGATTATTTCATCAGATGAAGGGAACAATATGTTGAAAAGAAAGAAAAAAGAAGCTCAGGAATCATTTTGAACAGCACCAACAAACTTTTGGGTTTTATTTATTTATTTTTTAAAGGGATCTGATACACCCTGGAACAAATTCTTAATTGCGATGGAATTGGATCCTTCCAAGGAGCAAATGATTTTAGGGAAACAGTATCTCAAAGGTGTAAATATAGACTCAAGGTTTAAGGCTAAAAAGTATTGGCTAATAGTGAAAATGGATGCAAAAGCCAGCAAAGTTGCAGCTTTGTTTTTCTCTTCAATAGGATATACATTAGTATATAGATACTAGTGTATGAGTATGTGTGTATACACATACATTCACTATATATATATATATATAGTCATTCACCATATATATACATTCACCATATAACAATATAACAATCACCATATAACAATGATTCGTTCATCAACAGACTATACGATGGTGGTTTCATAAGATTATATCACCTAGTTACATCACAGCTATCTAAGTTTTTATAAATACACACACCCTATATTTATAAAATTCTGAAATAGAAAAAGAGAACATTTTTTTTCAGGATGTATCCCCATCATTAAGTGATGCATGAGTGTATATATGTGTATAAATATGCATTTATTTATATATATATATATGTTTACATACATAATTTGATTGCAAATAAGTACAATGTATGAGTGTATGTATGTGTATATATTTACATATATATGTTTACACATATAATTTGATTACAAATAAGTATTTTATTAATTGATTTGCCTCTAATCCAACTTTCCCAGTAGTCCTATTTTTAGTGCCTGATTTTGTGGAACAGTTTTTTTTAAAATAAATGAATACTTATTTATTCTATTATAGGGAAAATGTTTATATCTGGATTTTTTTCTGAATATTGCCCATAGAAAATGGGATAGACTAGTGTTTATTATCATGGGTCCTATAATTCTTAATTCAAATATATATATAGTAATTTCTAAAATGTCAATGAGCAATAATTTCACTGATGAAATTCTACTATAGTAAGACAAATTTAGCAAAGAGGGTATAAGTCCCAAGAAAGTTATAGTGGGTAAAAGCTACTTCCCAGTTGTTTTTTCCCTAGTCTATTCAAACCTAATGCTTCTACATTATCCAGATTATTTAGATTGCCTTTGAATTAATTTCTCTTCTCCCTTTATATAGCTCATGTAAAGTAATCAGAATGATAGCCAAGAAATAATTTTGCATTTAACATATAATGTTGATAGCCATAGAGTACATTTGGGTAGTATTTTCCATGGGAAAGACCCAAAGTGTGAATGTATGCATATGACTCTTGGTTTTTTGTTCCAATAGCATATTGCGTTTGAATGTGGCTTCATAAGAGAAATATGATAGTTTGGTTTTCTTGGGGGGGCTATGAGGGCAATGTATCCTTTTGAAAATGTCCATTGTCATTTTTAAAAATAAAAATAAATATCATTATAAAATGCAAATTGTGTTGAAGCTATTAATTAGTGGTTATAAAAAATATGTTACAAAACATTGTTTTCTTTTTGTCCTTGGGACAATTTAAAACAGAAATTGCAAGAGTTCAATTCTGGTACTTGTCACACTACCAAGATCAAGTCCCATTTTGTTTTGGTGGCGTTAAACTAGGAAGTTCTTAACTTTGTTGAAATTTTAGTAATTATTATTTTGAGCAGACATATAGGTGATTTATTTGGTAATTAGTTCTATTTTTGGCTTGCCCTGCTCCTTGTATTTTTTCAGCTCTGCTTTTACAGATGTAAAATCCTTGGAATAGGCATTATGCCTGCATTTCTTTTTCAGGCTCCTCAGCACCTACTAGCTTTATGTACACAGAAGAGCTTGTAAATACTTCCCAAATATATAGATGAATGAATACAATCAAATCACAGGGCCAAATTCTATCAAAACAATTGATTACTTTTCTTTATTTTTAAAGTCTAAATAAATTATTAATAAAAGTACGAACTTCAAAGAAATATAACAAAGTAGACATTAACTGGCAAAAAAAAATTTAGGACAGAGAAAAAATGTTAATACATTGAAGCATCCAATTAGCTCAGAATTTAAAATCCTGCCACCACATTAAACCTGAGAGGAATAGAAAAGTAATGATAAAACCATTACAATCTTCTTCGTGCAATATTTGCTGATAATAAAGATGCAAAGCTGAACCTGCAGCTCTTTATGATGTTTCTGCATCATTACTCTGTTTCATTTTCGAAACTAACCTGTATTATCTTCCTGAGGTCTACATTTTATTCCCAATTTGTGGTGGTTCATGAACAGGAAATATACCACTTTCATTTTGTCCCTTGCCCTCTTTCTCTCTTCTCTAGGTGTCAAATAATAAGCTGTCCTCCCCTTAAGAGGAAAATATATGCTCTGGTTAAGACATTGCATAAAACTTACTGTATTTCCAAATTAAGTAGTTAAACTTAATTGGTTTTAATTAGTTTTCTTCATAATATATTTTCTTAGTGTATAAATTTAAGCTGTTACATGTTGAAAAGAACTTATTTACTATGTTGATTAACTTCATGGGCATACAAATTAAAGCATTTCACCCTTATTTTTTAAATAAATCAATTTTTGTGGTACAGTTTACATATTAAAGTATACCCCTTTTAAATGTTCAATTAGTACTGGTAAATCTATATGCTCATGTAACCACCAGAAGGATCAAGATATAAAACATATTCAATATCATAAAAGATCTGTCATGCCACTTTGTAAACAACCCACCTTCATCACAACTAGCCACTTCTCCTGCTGATCAACATTTTTAAAAATTCATCAGTAATATACATCTGACATTAGTGGCTTCTTTTTAAACTATCGCATTATCCTGGCTTTGTTTTGGCTCTTGTCGTTTCTTGTATATGTTTAAATATTTTGCAATAAACTATTTCTTAATTATGTAGCAATGTATGGATGTGTAACAATGCCAGTATTGGATCATTTTGAAGTCAATTTTCATCATTTATCTTTTCTCTAGGTAAGTCATTTTTCTTCTCCTTTATATTTCAAATAAATTTGAGATGTTGGATATTTTCAAGTATTAAGGCAATATGGAATACCTCAAAATAGCCAGCCAGTATAAATGATTAGCACTAATAACTCATTCTAAGTTTTACTCACATTGTTTCCTAACAGTGAAATCCTAAATGCTAAAAATTTCTCAGGTATAATAGTTTTGAATTATAATTAGGGAATTATTTGCTACATATTCTTATTTTCTATTGCTTCAGGCATCATCAGGACATTGACAAAGTTATTATATAAACATCTTAATTAATTAAATGTTTATTATCTCTTTAGTTATATCATTTTAACATTTTCTTTTCATTATTACCCTAAAGACCACAATATTCATCCTTAGCTCTTTTACTGAACTACTTCTTATAAAATATAGAAATCTTACAACCATATTAGATCCATTTAATGCATTTACTCGATTTTTTTAAAACTGGGGATTCAGCCCAGATGCATTCTACATTTGAGCTACAAACCTAGACCTGTCTTATTTCTTATTTGGAAACAGGTCTCACTAGGTTGCTGACAGCCTTGTTGAGTTGCTGAGGCTGGCTTTGAACCTGCGATCCTTCTGTCTCAGCTTTCCAAGTACTGGGATTAAAAGAGTGTGCTGCCATGCACAGCCATTTACTCAATTTTATATGCTATAGTTGATAGTGTTACATCTATGTATGTTATGATCTTTCAATAATATATTTGTGTTATTCATATATACTTTATAAAATTAGACAGAAAGTGCAGTCTTTTATGTTTAATCATTATTTCTCAGAGATCTGAATTTACCCTTAAATTCCTTTCCCTTTACGTTGAACAACTTCCTGTGGCATTTATTAAAGGAAAGATCTACTGGTGGTGAATTTTCTTACTTTTATTTTTTTCTGAAAATGTTTATATTCTAACTACACAGGATACTTTCACTGTTTGTAGAATCCTGGCTTGACTTTTTCTCTTACAAATCTTTAAATATTATTCCTCTTTCTTCTGTAATCTACTGCTTATCATGAGAAGTCAGACATTCACACTGTTACCTCCCTGTATATGATGTGTTTTTACTGTGACGGCTTACAAGATTTTTTCTTTATCCTGGGCTTTCAGCAGTCTGACCATAATGTCTGTAGGTGAGGTTCTTTTGTATCTTCATACTTGAGGTTTACTGAATTCCTTGAAACTGTACATTTATAACCTTTGAATAAATATTGGATAGATTTTTTTCCTTTTGCTTAAATATTTATCCCATATTCATTCTGCTCTCTTTCTAGAATTAAAATGAAATGTGCATCAGATGTGTTGTTGTTCCACAGGTTGCTAAGAAACTATTCTTTTTTATTTTTATCAATATTTTCTTTTTAGTTTAGTTGAACTGTAGATGGCAGTCAGAGAAGACAATCAGACATCCAGGATATCTACCTGATGAGGTAAGGAAGAATCACTGCCTTTTAGAGAATATAAGTACTGTACTTCTTGAGTGAATGGAGGCATATCATGTTCACAGTAGTCTCTACTCCTGAAAGGTTAAGCATTTTGTGGTGGAAGTAACAATAGTGTCCCTGATGAGAGGAAATCTACACTATGGGGTATATGCTTAGCCTCCATCCCTGTTGTCATGGTTACCACATTCGTATATCCATTGTATAAACAGTAGAGTAGTCATAGAACATGGCTACTCCCTGACACATGTTCTTTCATCAGATTGGCTTGTCCCTGATATTCAAGGGTCTTCCCAGATTCTAATCATAACTCAGCTATTTGCCACTGGCCAGGAATTCATGCATATCTGTACTTGAAGTTATTTTTCTTCCATTTCTACTATTTCTCACAAATATTGTAGATCTCCAAGTCATGTAAGACCTCATTTTTTCAAGTGAACATCAATTATCTGCCACAGAAGGTATTACATTCCTTTTGAGCTTTAGGATACGCATTGAAATTTGTTTCTACTGTTATATTTTTAGCATCATTGGGTTTCTCTCTCTCTGAGACTCTCTCTCTCTCTCTCTCTCTCTCTCTCTATATATATATATATATATATATATATTTATATATATATATATATATATATATATATATATTTATATATATATTTAAGCGAGTATAAGGCATTTTATTTTGCAAACTAAACCTGTTACATGTGTCTATTTTGTCTTAGGCCAGACTGGAACCTCTTCAGAGTCAACAATAAGTAGGTTAGAATATTTTCTCATTTATATTGTCTCTCATATCCAGAGATGTTCAACTTCAATTCCTTCTCAGTTGTGGAAAGTAAAAAATACAACTATTTTTCATAGAGAGTATTTTGTGCATCTACCATACCATTGGGCCCCTGAATAAATAATTGACATGATTCTTTTCAATCTCCCATAGAAATATTTCTTATAGGGGCTTATCACCATCACACTAGCAATTGAATTGTGGAACTATTACTGCAGTGAGTTATACAACACCCAGGTCTCATCTTTAGGATCAATTTATTTATTTATTATTTATTTATTTTTTTGTGTGGTACTGGGGATTGAACCCAGGGGCATTTTACCTCTGAGCTATACCTCCAGCCCTATTTTTTATTCTTTATTTTGAAACAGGGTCTCGCTAAGTTGCAGAGGGCCTCACTAAGTAGCTGAGGCTGGCCACAAACCTAGATCCTCTGGTCTCAGCCTCTCGAGTACTGGGATTACAAGTGTGTGACACCATGCCTGGATTTTAGGATCAATTTAGTAAGAAATATCCTCACCACATTTCCTTAGAAAGAAAGAAGCACATGAGGTAAAGATTTAAGTTCTGCTACTTTATTTGGAAATATAATCCTAAGAAAATGAAGTAAAAAAAATGATTGGGGGTAAGAAAATGAGAGAATGCATTATGTGGGTGCACTAATAACCAGACTTCCACCTAGCATCAACTGTGATCACTTAATCTTAGAACCATTTTCTTTTTTATACTTTTATTGGTGCATTGTAATGATACATCACAGTGAGCCTCAAAGTGACACAAACATACATGCACACAGTACTCGGTGGATTTCCATCCTCACCCCACTCAGCTCTCCCTCCCTCCCTCCCCTGTTACTGAGGTCGGTAGCAATATCTTCATATATGCACATAATATGATCTGAACTGTTTCCTTCCTCAGTGCTCCTTTTCCCATCCATACTTCCTTCCCCCAAACTACTTCCACTATTCTACTGATCTCTTTCCTCATTTATCTGAAGTCCCTTTTGTTTCCTACTTCCTCTCTAGCTTCCCCAATCCATGAGAACTATTTTCTGATGACTTGTAAAAAAAAAAAAGGATACACATGATTGCACTTAAAGATAATACAAGTAAAGTAAGGAAGGGGAAGAAGAAAAGCCCACAAAGTTTTTATCCACTGACTTCTGTATCTTATTGCTTACAATTTTGCCTTACAAAGTCTTGACCCCATTGAGCTTCTGTTTTGCATGAGAGGGCACTTAGTGAGTTCCATGGTATCTCATGCCTCAACATGAGCAGGGACAATTCAGGCAGAAGGTGAGGAGCAAGCAGTGTGGACCTTAAGCAAGACACTCTCAGCATGTGTCTTTGTGAAGCCTATCAGAGGCCACACACAATTGGTCAAACCAGCAGTGGCTACAAGAGAGAAAAGGCTGAAAGGATTTGAAGTGATGTATAAGAAGTGTCTGATACACACAGTAAGGTATGAACAAGTCTTATGCTATTGCTAGCATGTGTACAAGAGTTTTTAAGTATGTGATCACAATAACCTTACCACGCCCGAGTCTGTGAGATACTTAAATATAAAGACCCCTTTTAGCATAGAAGCAAAAGCTCAACCCTCCCATTTATCCCACTTTGAAAAGCAAAACAATGAGATCAGGTAGAAAAAGCCCGAGTCATTTATATAACCAATTGTGCGGCTTTATTTATGTGTGAGGCGTAGTGCTGCGTCACCCTAGGGAACTCCTCCTGTGGTGACAGATGCCAGAAAGGTTATTGCTGTGGGCAACCATGTACAAACGTCCCTGGGTGGGAACTTGATATCTCTCTAAATCTCTAACCCAGAAATTCTTTTGCCTAATCTTTCTTTTTTCTGCACAATACACCTTGAAAGGCTTTGTGTTTTTCCTAAGCATGCTTACCTACCACTTCCCTAGACAGGCTCTGTGCTCCAGGCAACATTTCCTTCAGCTGTCCCTAAAAACTCCATTATCTTACCTGGTACCCAGTCCTCTTGCTTCCCTGTCTGCACACCAGCTGTTACTATTTTCTTGCTCTTCTCAGTTTTGGAAAAAACTGTGCTGTCACATCTCTCATGTAATTTTTACTTGTGTTTACTTACTTTTAATACAGTTATGATAAGTAAAACCAGACTTATCCTGTGATCATTCATGAGCCAAATCCAGACATCCAAAGACCCCCAATATCCATATGTGAGAATACCAAAGCCAATCTCAAAGTCATGTATGTGGAAGCGGGTGAGTGGGGAGGTAGCCTGGGAAAAGCTCACTAAGTACTGTGTGCATTTATGTAACTATCGCTATGAACTACATTATGATGGGAAACTAGAATGTACCAATAAATGGGTCCACCATATGATCCAGCTATTCCACTCCTGACTATCTTTCCACAGGTACTGAAATCAGTATATTATAGTAAAACATGAATATGCATGTTTATAACAGCACAATTCATAATAGCCAAATTATGGAAGCCACCCAGGTGTCTATCAATAGATGAATGGATCACAGAATTATGAGATATACACACAATAGAATTCTACTCAGCAATAAAGAAGAACAAATAATGTCATTTGCTAGCAAATGGATGGACCTGGAGAATATTATGTTAAGTGAGATCAGCCAATCACAGTAAATAAAGGGTCCTATGTTTACTCTCATATGCAGAAGATAAGGAGTAATTAGAATATAAGAGGGACTTTAGATAGTAGAAGAGAAACTCCAGTGGAGTAAGGGAAATGATTTTGGGGAGGAAGGGGGAGAGGGAGAATCAATGAAGGTATCACTTTCAATATGTACATATGTGAGAATACCAATGCCAATATCAATATCCTCTATGGGGAGGGAGCCGGGGAAAGGCCACCAAGAGCTGTGTGCATGTTTGTCACTGTCACTATGAACTACATTATGATATGAGACAATAATGCACCAACAAAAGTATAAAAAAAAGAAGAAGAAAAGACAAAGTAAATTTCTGCCTATTTTTAATCTGGCATACTGTAATACACCTATTGCAAATTGTTTTTCTCTCATTCACTATCTAGAATAACTTCACATAGTTAAAGGTTTTATGTATAGTTCTCTGTAGAACATTAGCTTTCTGAACCACCTATCTTCACTCCCTCCTACTTTTACTGAAGAGGCTAGTTCTTAAAATGTAATAAAATTTGCTATTCTCATATGGAATTTAAAACAGTATTTCTTACCTGAAACAGTTTCGAACTCCATATTAATCAACACCCTATCTTTTTATAAACTGTGTTCCCTGTAATTTCACTTATGACCACTTTCTTGAATATATCTTTCTTATATTGCTAGCTAAAATTAAGTCTCGTCTACTGTATCTCTATCACTTTTCCACAGGCAAGACACCAAGTGCCATCCAGCCTCTATAGTTTGGGTCCCTTGTATCACTATTGATTTCCTCCAATTACCATGGCAATGTGTGTTTGCTCTTATTGGTATAACTTCTATCTAACTCATCTGGCATTGTTTTAATTGCTCTAAGTGTTTTAACTCGTTTAAGATTCAACACAACTCTAAGAGTTGAGAACTAGCCACATTTTGCCAGTGAGGACTTGGAGTGCTACCATGGTTAACAAGTGATGGAGCCGAGACAGCGTACTAAAGAGATGACCTCCAGGCTGTTCATAATCTCAGCAGAAACTGTACCAGTATGGCCAGGTAGAAAAGGGTAGAATTAAACACAGTAGTCCCAGAGGAGGATTTAGACAAGAAGTCTGGCCACGTGGGCTTGGGGGTAAGGTAAAAGGGCTGACATTAACTGATTAATAACTTCTTTTGCAGCAGGCATCCATTTTGTAAATATGACCACAACTATATAAAAAGAAACATTTTATAATTTGGAAAAGGTAAAGGGCACCCATATGGAAAATGTATGGAAGAAAGAAACTATAATATTTTTCATACCACTTTAATTGTTATTGTTGTGACTAAAGAATTAGTGGCAATGGCTTCCAAATTAGTGGCCCTTGGAAAAAAGGACCAGGAACAAACAAACAGGACAAGATGTAAAGGTCAGCTGGCATCAGAAGTGGTTCTGCTAAGGAAGGCTGTTCCTAAAAATGCCGAGAGAAATTATGACAGTAACAAAAGAGGTAGTTATTGATGGAGAGACCTTTAGGATTTGTGCGCAGGACAGACATTCTTGATATTTCAAAGTTTTTTTATCCTAGGGCAACAAAATTGTTGATAATAAAGTATGTCCTTATAAACATTCACATTATAAAAAAGTATCATTCAATTTTCATTTATATTTTGTTTGCTTTTACTGAAACTTAAATTACCTTCACTTTTGTTAAGACACTGCTCAAGCAACTTCATGTATAAGATTCTAAATTATAAAACATAACACTATCTGTGTAATTTCTTCACTCCTGTATCAGAAAAATTATTTTCAACTTTGTTATATCCCAGCCCCCAGCATATTGGAAGCTCCACAATGCATTGTAAAGACATCATTTATTACTTTTCTTCTATAAGACAAAGACTTCCCCAGAAGGTTTTCAATATATAACCATGGGTATTTTCAGGATATTTCAAGTAAAAGATTTTAAATGGGGTTCCTAATGATTAAGGCATTTATTATGAGGCTAAGAGAGAGATAGAGAGATAGATAAAAAAAATCTTCCGTCAAGTCTGCCTAGTTCCCAGAAACAAAAATACTAAATCATGTTTGCATGGCTTGACAGCAAATGCCAATATTATTGCAGAAGGTGAATTTTCTGAAGTTATTACAAATTCCTTCACTTTAAACCAAGATTATTTCCACTATACTTTTGGAGAGCACAGAAAAACAGTAACATTTACTCAGGTCAGATGCAATCCCATGCTTATAACTGTGTGTTCAGATGCTGGCATCTGCCATCGGTGTATTGACCACTGTTCAATGCATAAACACTCTAAAGTTCCACTTAGAGGAAGACTCTTTTCAACATACCATTTTAATAGTGTGTTCTGATTATTCTATTTTTCATATAATAAATACTGACTACTAGGATGCTTTCTTTCAGTCAAAGCATATGACATACTGTATTTTATATTCATTGGCCTAATTACTAGAAATGGACCTGTCTTTTCTGGCCAGAAAGGTAATGTGAATAATGAATAATGCTTTGGATCTCTTTATGGTTACACAGATTAATGTGGGAACAAAATAATTTTTAATTTGAAATCCAGCTATTGTACATGGGAGTTCTATTCAGAGGGAGGTATTGAAAGTTACTTTTTAAAATCCTTTGGGGAGGTTTTGCAAACCACATTTAATGGTTTGATCCTTGTTACACTTTTGCAAGGACCACTATTAATATAGCTTTGGTGACACTGAATTGGAAAAAATAAGTATTAAAACTATTAATCAATATGGAAACATGAAACTGACGTTTACCAACTTCTCAATAACAAGGTACATTTTAAATACTTTTTGTTTTTAATTTAGGACTAAGTGATTCTTCACTGCAGACTTGAACCCATTCTCCCTAAGATGCAAATAATTGTTTGCATTGACATTCCCAAGACTGACCTGTTTAATAAGTAATTTCCTCGAGCAGTAATCTCTGTTGGCATGGTGGCAGTCCAGCAGAGACTGCAGAGGGGCTTTGTTTTCATTATTTTTTGTTCTCAGAGAAGTTAGTTCACAAAGAAAAGGTTTTGTGTATTACCTAAAGACACCCTGGCCTTGAACTATAAGAAAGCTGAGAGATGTGATTAAATTTTGACCATTTACCAGTAATTATGGAGATATCTTTTAAAAAATTTTTGTGCTTCAGTGATGCTTGACAATAGCTGACTAATTTGTTTAAAGAGTTTTCATAATGTTCTAGGAAATGGAACATTTAAGATACATTTCTTTAAGTAGTTCACAGCCTTAAAAAACTTACTAACAATATAAATTATGGAAATTCATTTCATTATTATCTATTTGTGTGGGACACTATACCCTGCTCTAGCCATATGGAGATTAATATAAGAATGGTCTTTACTCTCAAGAAACAATTTAATGATTAACCAATTTCATATGATAATCTTATGCTTAAAAGACTGTCAGACTCAAAAGGTGACCTTCTAAAGTATTTGTGGTGTGATAGCCTTGGTCAAGAGCACCCTGTCCTTTAAGACATAAGAGATGGAAGGGCTCTAAAACCATGTCATGGATTGTGCCACTGAAGAGTTGGTGGAGCCGGGCATGGTAGCGCACACTTGTAATCCCAGTACTTTGGGAGGCAGAGACCGGAGGATCCGGGTTCGCGGCCAGCCTCAGCTCTCTCTCTCTCTCTCTTTCTCTCGCTCTCTCTTTCTCTCTCTCTGTGTCTCTCTCTCTCCTTAGTGAGGCCCTCCGCAACTTCGTGAGACCCGGTTTCAAAATAAAGTATAAAAAATAGGGCCGGGGGTGTAGTGCGGAGGTAGAACGCCCCTGGGTTCAATCCTCAGTACCGCAAAAAAAAAAAAAAAAAGAGTTGGTGGAATGTGTAAGACTGGAAGGACATGGAACTAAAGGGAAGAGATGTAGCACACCCTCAAAGCTTCAAAAGGCTTTCACACGGGGGACAGAAGATGCCAACTTCAGTTCCTACTCAAGTGCTGAACTAGGATCAACAAGTGAAAATTTCTGGATGATAACTTCAATTTCATAATTAGAAAGAACTTTTCAACTACTGGAAATAGCCAGT
This sequence comes from Glis glis, assembly GCA_004027185.1. Classification (NCBI taxonomy): domain Eukaryota; kingdom Metazoa; phylum Chordata; class Mammalia; order Rodentia; family Gliridae; genus Glis; species Glis glis. The sequence goes on from PVJS01004336.1 coordinate 13,522, forward strand.
ATTGGAGACTGATGCCTTGTAAAATAAGTAACTATTTACTGAAAAAGACATTTTGAAGGATATTCCTGCCTTAAACAGGGAAGTCTGGCTAGAGTGTCTTCAAGTTCTTCTCAAAACACTAAATTGTAAAATTTAGTTTGGGGATTTTGCATTGTGACTTTAGAGCATGGAATCAAGCACAATTTATATTTTATACAACGAACACCTATAAATCATTAACTATGATATTAAAATTACAAAATATTATCATTCTGTTTAGATGAAGTTGAACCTGAAACATATTTTTAAGTGAAAATCTTGGATTATGTCAAAGTTGGGATGTATATGTGTGTACATTGTTTTTTCATCCACATACGTGGGATATGATTTACTGATAGAACATAAAATGTCCAAAAAGATCAATTTCACCCTGAAACCTAAAACATATTTTAAGTGAAAATTTTGTATTATGTCAGAGTTGGGATGTGTATATTTGTACATTGTTGTTTCATCCATATACATGTGGGATATGATTTACTGATAGAACAAAAAATGACCAAAAAGATAAATTTCACCCTGAAAAAAGCACATAATGTACTTTCTGTTTTCTGGAGCACTTATTTTGATATTGTATTGCTATATCTGTTTATTGCTTAAAACATGGCTTTCATATAAGAGTTTTACTGTCCCAGGTGCACTGGCACATGCCTGTAATCCCAGGGTTTGGGAGGCTGAGACAGAAGTATCACAGGTTCAAGGCCAGCCTCAGCAACTTGGTGAGGCCCCCAGCAACTTAGTGAGAACCTGTTTCAAAATGAAAAATATGATAGGGCTGAGTTGTAGGTTGAAGGTAGGATGGGCCTTGGTTCAAACTCAAGTACTCAAAAAAAAAGTTTAATTGCTAGAGGCATACTGCCAATTATCACAAAGCTTGGACATATTGCACTATTGCATGTTTTGTATAGGTGAGAAATTCACAAAAGTAATTAGCAAAGTACAATGAGTAATAATCAATGCTAATATAAGTTCTGTAGATAAAATCATTTGGGTAAGCAAAATGTCCTAATTAGTCTGAATTCTTTTTTAGTAAACATAAGAACTCCAGATCATAATCTTTTTTTAATATTTTTAATCCTTTGGAACACTTCTGGTGTTAAAATACTCTCAGCGATCTAGCATATGAAAAAAAAAATTTTGTACTGGGGATTGAACTCAGGGACATTCTACCTCTGAGCTAGATTCCCAAGCCCTATTTTATCTTTTATTTTAAAAGATAGTCTCTCTTAGTTGCTGAGGGTCTCACAAAGTAGTTGAAACTATCCTCAAACCATCAATCCTCCTATCTTAGCCTCCTAAGTATTGGGATTTCAAGTGTTGCCACCACACCCAACTCATATGCAATTACTTTCTTTGAGAGATTAACATCTTTCATGTTTTCTCTGTACTGCTAACATTAAGCCTTCAATAGTTATCTTTTGGGTGTTTGTCACTTAGGTCTGAACTACATTTAAATTTTAGTCAATGTGCTTTATAGATAACTCTTTCATTAAAAATATCTGCATACATACTCTATGCATCTATACACTAGAATATTGCAGTTTTTTTAAAAATAAAGTCCCTTACTTTCATTAAACTTATGTGACCATATTGGGTCAATTGTAAAAATAGTTAAAGCAGAGCAATGTATCTGTCAGGGTAAAGAAGACTTCCCTAAGTATTTGAAGCAAAAATGAATGCAATACAGATACATAAGTTCTTACAAAACAATTGACATAAAAGATTAAGAATGAAGTGCTGATTGCCAAATAATTGCCAGCACAGGTTACAAGCATGTATATCTTATGATTATATAATGTATATTATGATTAATATATATGACATATATATATTATGATTACTAAATTACTAGCATATGAGTATATTAATGAGTCTAACAATTACTCACCTCCTTGGACTCTTTTGCAAGAAAATATCCTTTCACAGAGGTCTAACAAAAGTGATAGTGCCATATGACTTAGATATTTCAGCCACAGTAATTGGATCAAAACTTCACATTTGACCAAATACAAATCAACTCATATACAGAAATGCAGAATGCATTCATCAGATTCAATAATTAGTTCCTTTGCTAGTTTGAACCATGAGACATGAGATGCTGAGTTATTTCTTTTGTGGCTATTCTTTAGGAATTATTCTCATTTACGACTTGGTTTATACATTTCTTGGATTTTATTTGCTCATTTCGTTTTATTCTTATGTGTTTTTCTTTTTTTAAATTTTTGGTGGTACCTGGGATCAAAGTGAGGGGTGTTCTCCCTCCAAGCTATACCCCAAGCCTTTTTTATTTTGAAGCAAGTTCCTGCTAAGTTGGCGAGGCTGGCCTCAAACTTGCTATCCTCCTATCTCAGCCTCCTGAGTACTAGGATTACAGAGGTTTGCCACCACATCTGGCTCATATGAAATTTTTAAAGAAAGTGTTTTTGCTCTCGTTTGGTTGAACCTGTGGGTGCGGAACCTACAGCTGTGGAGGGCTGTGTTCAGTAACAAAACCCAGTTATGGGTCTAAAGAAATGCAAGGCTGCAGCCTTAATGAATTACCACATATAAGGGACTTAAAACAGCACCTCTTTACTCTCTCAGAGTTCTGTAAGGCAAGTACCGAGGGCAGGTTCGGTTGTTTTCTCTGGGGCTCATGAGCCTGAAATAAAGGTGCGGGTTGGCCTCCTTGTCTGGAGGCTCTTAGAGGAGCATTTGCTTCCTGTCTTCTTCAAATTGTTGGCAGAACTTGTTTCTGTGCACTGTAGGACTGAGGAACCCGTTTCTTTGCTGGCTGTAGGCTCTCTGCATTACATTTCCTTCCATTCAAAGATACTCATAATCTTAGAGGACCTTCCTTTCTACCTCTTTCTGCCTTAAAATAATTAAATACATTTCTTTTCCTTGAAATAAAATTTGTTCTGATTAAGTCATTAATTTGCATCTTATGGGCCATTTGACTTTCATAGGTGCTATACCATCAGTGATTTCCTATAATTTGATATATACCTATATGGGTATGGACTTACAGATATATTCTCATGCACTTAAAAATATTTATTGTTTCAACCTTATTCAAAATATCAAAGTAAATTTGACCACAGAACAGTTAAATTTTTTGTATAAGGCTAAGATCATACACATAATTATGTATATATATATATCACATACCACATATATATATGTATGTGTACATGTATATTTTTTCAAATTTATTAGTTACAGTGATGCAATAGTTAGGATTAATTTTAATTTTGAGGACAGAAATAGAAATGGCAAAAAATTCTGTTAAACAAAGTAGAAGTTTGCTTCTCATTCACATAAGATCCAAGGTGAAGGTTCCTCTGGTCTGGGGCTGGGGCAGTAGCATGTGGTTAAAAATGCAGGCATCTTTTATTTCACTGCTTCTCCATTACCAGGACATAACTTTCACCTTATTCTCCTAGATGGCTACTTAAGCTCAGATACAATACCCAGTAAGTAGGAAGATGAAGAAGAACAGAGGAAAGGATGTACTGAGATTTCCCACAGACGACCATACAGCATTTTCATGTTTCTCATTGGCCAGATCTTTAGTCACTTGACCACACCCTATAACACTGAAGACTAGACAAGGATCTTTCTGTAAGCCTCTGAAAACACCGGGATCAGAAAGAGGGAGAACTACTACTTATGTAAATTGATGTGTCTGCTACAACTTACTTAAGTCATTGAAAAATGAAAGTGTTTAGAGATATACTATCTTGGATGAGTTATTTTTGTGGCCATGTTCAGAAACCAGGGTTAGAGTGCTAGAACAGAGTACTGAGCTACTTAAGAAATGATGCCCATATTTACAAATAATAAAAGCAGCTGGGCAAGAATTTTGGAACAGGAAGCACAGTAATTCTAATTTTGTAATTTACATATTATATATGTTTCTTTCTAATGATAAGTTAATGAACCTGTTAAATATATCCCATTTTAATCTCAGGAAACTAAGGTCAAGAATAAATGTGTGCTTTACAGAATCACATAATTAATAATGTTCCACATCCACTGGCTACTTACCATGTACCAAGAAGCTCTTGATGAGTTTTATTTCATTTAATCTCCACAACAACTCCAGGAAATTGGTATTTAATCAGCATTTTTATGGCTGAAGATACTGAACAGCAGAGAAGTGAAGTCTGTTGCCCATATTCACAGGGCCAGGAGGATGCTAAGGAAGGTCTTGAATCCTGAAGACTCTTTACAGCCCTCATTCCTGACCAGTAAGCATGCATTCTTTCTTTCATTATTGTGTAACAGCAATCCCAGACTTAGAGTTTAGATATGATCATTTTAAGTCTGGTCTCCACTTCCACTGCTTAGTGTGACTTCATCAGGACATTTAGAGTTCCATTTGCTTGTCACTCTCTCCTCATACTTCTGACGTCACTCTCCAAGAATTCCTGGAGCTATTCTTTTAACTTTCCAGGCTGCTCTCTGAGTTTGACCTTTGAAAAGGGCCCCCAAACAGCATTTCTGAAGCCTTGACTCTCAATTGTATTCCTCTCCTCTGCAAAATCCATTGCCTTATAACCTGAGAACTTCATTTTCTCAAACCTTTTCCAGTCCCTTATGTTTTAGATTTTTCCCACTATAATTCCAACTCCCTTTCTTATGCCTTGTGATTTGACCCCTGCAAAAGTCATCAGCCTTAAGCCTCACTCTCCTTCCTTAAATTTGTGCTGGAGTCATGCTGGCCATACAGGTACCACAGGACATCATTATGTCAAACCAAGGTCTTCACACTTGCTATTTCCTATGCATGAAATATTCTCCATCTCTACCCATTTATCAATTAACTCCTGCTACTCCTTCAAGTGTGATCTGTAGACCAGTCTGCAGAGCTGATATGATTTGGAAGTTTTCTGGAATTACAGAACCTCAGGCCTCTGCTCCAGATTTCCTGAACAAGAATCTGTGCTTTATTAAGATCCCCAGTTGACTCAAATACATGCTGAAGCTTGAGAAGCCCTACCTTCAAAGCACCTCTCACAAGGGCAATGGCGTGATGGAAACCCATTGTTTAATATAGAGCCCTCTCTTGAGAAGCTGAGCCCATGAGGGCAAAGGCCTTATCTATCATTTTTCTTGCTTTATTCGCAATCCCTGGTATAGCACCTTGTCCAGAATGGACACTCAAATAATTATCACTCTACACATTTATTGTGTTTTGTATGGAGCAGAACAATTATATAAATCCAAAGTATCAGAACAGTCTACTTAAGTTGAACTATAGTTAGGAAATGGCATGAATCTGTATTTCCTCCAGGGAAGAAAATAGTGCAATTATTACATCACCTTACATAAAGCATACTATCTTATGCTGAATTCACTTACATACAAAATATATATCTAAACCCTAGAATGTTAAAATTTTGAAAGTTCACAAAGATATACAATAGATATATTATTTAATGACTATGCCTATTATATAAATGAACTCTACCGATTGACTCAAAGGCAAGGCATTTTTCAATATGGTTTGTTGTTAAGTCTGTGATTTTGAAATCAAAGAAGCTTTCTTTTATGGCAATATGATGAGAGGCAATGCTATTTTTTATTCCTCCACTCAAAATACATATACCCAGTTGAGGCTTAATTATGTATTTGGGAGGCTCAAGTCCTACAAAAAGCACTGTAAGAGAATGAACATTTATTTTTTATCACTATAAAGAAAACTACTTGCTCCTAATTGCTACTACTATCATGAAGCATTAAATTAAGCAATAACTATTTCAAATACTACTAAAAGCATATCTAGCAGACTAAAGGAAAATGGATTTCTTCTCTAAGGTTATTGTTATTAAATCAAAGCTTCACAAATGGTATAAAAGTTGGAATTGGTATTTCTTGCATTTTCTCTCCAGCTGGGTATGATATGGATTTTTAAAAAATTGTTCTGAATGAGTGACACGTAACTATACAATCAACTTTGATCTAATAAGACACTGTCCTTGCATACGACTGTGGTTTGTCTTTGATTTTGACTCTGAGAAAATCTTGGTGACTTTTTTTGTTCACCTCATACTTGGGTTTCAGTTGACTAGGCAATTCAGTTTCTAAATCACTGGCCTGGAAATTTGATTAGAATCCTGCCATTACCTGCTCTCAATTTATAACTGAAACATAGAAATGAGAAGTCCTCAGTGAAATAAGTTTCATAATTGGAGTTTCTGACAAATTGCAAAAGAGAATACCTCTCCTGCTCAAGCTTCCATAAGACTCCTTCAGATTACAGGGCTTCCATTTGAGCAGGATGGAATTACCACCTTCCCAAGAGGAAGTGTGGGATTGGGAACAGGCTGAGCTGGTCAGGGTGATAGGCTTTAAACCTCCAGGTCGGCACCTGTGATACTAAGGAAAGTAAATTCATAGTTCTGGGTAACTTTGCTAACAGGAAATTTTGCTTTTCTTTCAGAATGGAATCTTCCATGTCAGCATGTTTTTATCATCTTTATGCAAAAGTTAAAGAAGAATTACCACACAATATAACCTTGGCTATAATTTCATATTTCATACTTCCTAGAATAATGTGGAACATATCTTACAAATATCCAAAGTCAGGGATTTCTGAGCCATTTCATGTTATGTCTTATGCTCCTTTACATTATTTTACTCTTCTAGGCAACCATCCCAATACTGAGTTTATTAGTTGCTGGAGCAAAATACTGTTTTTACCCATTATTTACATGTCTATTGCTTGAAATACTTGATTTACTTTGGTAATTTCCATAGAAAATTGAGATATTGAGGACTTTAAGGAATTATTTATATAATATAATATATATATATACACATACCAATGTATGTGTATTAATATGTATACATGTATATATATTTATATATGCATATATATATTATACATAAAATATATTTATGTCAAATGCATGACTCCCACATTTTGGCCAGTCACCTGTTGGTTTCTTCCTCTGGGAACTTCGATTTGGTTAATTGTTCTGCAATATGTTTCATCTTTATAGCTTAGAAACTAGAAAAACGTGGCTATGCCAAATACCAGACAGATTGATTTTGCTAAAAGGAAATGGTTGTTATCTTGTTTAACATGTGCTGCTGAAACGTTGAGATGATTTTTAATGGTCTGCTGAAACTCTTGAGGAGCTAGGTAGCATGGAATCCCAGCTCATGTTCATCTAATATGGTGAGTTCCTTCAATCAGTTGAACTTGGCTATTGCAACACTTCTTTAAAAGTGATCTAAATAAGATCTGTATTTTACTAGAATAAGGAAACATTTATTCTTACAAACAGGACATCTAAAAATGCATTGACTTTGGCAGCGGTGCTATGCTCAGGTATAATAAAATTGATGAGCCCATATAATAAAATTTATGGAACCAGAGTGAATTCAATTTATTTGAATATGCTCAGTTATGTTTTTGTTTATTCCCATAGCAGATGTTTAATTTACAAACCAGGCAATTACAACAGCTCTTCCAAACAAATAAGAGCAGATTAGTCAAACGTTCGCATCAATTTTTATGTTTATCATTAGTTTTATGAGGTGTCATGAATATTCAGTGGTAAGAAAAACTATCATTATGGTACCTGGAAAACCTCAAAATGCTGTTTTGCATCTCTAAATGCTATTTCTCCTTTTTTGATAAAGCTATTAATGCGTGTTGTCTCTTATTACGAGTTGGGCTTATAGTCCACAGTGGAAAAAGCACTCAGTTTCTCTAGAGATTGCATACATTCTAATCAATACATTGAAGCTGTTTTTGTGAAAAGTATACGAAAGTGTATTAATGATTACTTTTTGATGTTTATTATAAAGACAATTTTCTGCATTCAGGAAAATTTTATTTTTCTTGAAAATAGCATACCACACATTCATTTCTAAGATTGATTTGCTTCCTCTTCTTTGAAATAACTTTTCTTATACCAAAGAAAAGTCTTATTTTCCAAATATCAGATTTGCCATGGCTCTTAATAAGAACTTGTAGATAGGAACTCTTACTATGAGGTCCCTTATGAGGGAGGATGGCACACACCAGTTTTATTTTTCTTTTCAGTGCTTAAGCTGTCAGAATAAAAAGGCCATAGCTCTATTATGAATCAGGAAAACTCCATAGTATCATCCATAGAAAAGAAAGATATTTCCAACCTGGCTAATTTTGAATGGATTGCATTTTGGTGAGCTCCATCCTAAAAAAAATGAAATGTCCTCAATATCCTAACTGGATATCCAAAATGCATTTTCTCCAGTTCCTTGTAATGACAGGTATCCTGTCATTAATCAGCATTCAGACTAAAAAGATAATTAGGAGGTCAAGGTGTTAAATAACTTAGAATGAATAACTTCAATGGAAACATTTTCAATGTAAGATATGTTTTATGTGAGGTGCTATAATTAGCTTCAACAGAAATATTTTCAATGTAAGATATTATGTGTCATGTAAGGTACAATAGTTATTTCTGAGTTCTACCACAGAACCTGTTATAAAGCATGCTTCTACTGTCAATGATGCTTTGAATTATAACATTATATTTTGTGGTGTTTTGTTTATTTACTTTTGTGTGTCTTTGTTTCTTATTAAGCATACTTTTTTTTTACAACCAAAACATCATATACTTCTGTGTTGTTGGTTACAATATAAATCTCCAGGAACATTAACTTTAAAAATGCACACACGCTGGGTGTGGTGGAGCACACCTGTAATCCCAGTACTTGAGAGGCTGAGACAGGAGCATCGCAGGTTTGAGGACAGGCTCAGCAACATAGCTAGACTCTCAGCAACCTAGCAAGACCCTGTTTCAAAACAAAAACACAAAAAAGGCTGAGAGTGAAGCTAGGAGGTAGAATGCCCCTGGGTTCAATCCCCAGTACCACACAAAACAAAACAAAACAAAACAAAAGTGCATATGTGTGCGCACATGCACACATCTGTGTGTATTATATTTATGCCATATGTAAATATATAATTTGAATGTAGCCCATGTCAAAAATATTTCAGTATTTCAAAATAAATGCTAAACTTTTAATTATATTTATCAACACATTAACTATACAAAATAATGTGTTGTACGTGACAGTTCCATATATGAATAGAATATGCTTTCATGTTTCAATAATATAAAAATAAATATTAATGTAATGTATAATCACCTCCTGGGTTCTTATTGAAACTTCTTTTTTTAAAGTTTAAAATCTCCTTTAATTTGATTATTTTAAGATGTACTTTTATTTCCATATATTAAGATTCATAACATGAAATTTTGATATACATGTACATAGTAAGATAATTACTTATTTTAAATTATACTACTGAGCTATAGTAAAATAAACAGCAGGGTATTAGCACAAAACATACACACCAATACAATAGAATAGATGATAAAGAAAAAAAATCTTCACACTTGTAGCCAGTTAATTTTTGACAAAGGAGCCAAAATATATGCTGGAGAAAAGGCAATCTTTTCAATAAATGGTTCTAGGAAAACTGGCTATCCATATATACATGAAAGAAATTAGATCCTATCTTTTACCCTGCACAAGATTCAACTCAAGATAGATCAAAGATCTAGAAATTAGACCAGAAACCTTTCAACTACTAGAAGAAAACAGGACTAACTCTCCAACATATAGGCACTGGTAGTGATTTCCTCGATAAGACCCCCTAAAGCTCATGAAATAAAACTGAAAATTAATAAATGGGATGGTGTCAAATTAAGAAGTATCTATGCAGCAAAGGAAATAATCAAGAATCTGAAGAGAGAATCTACAGAATGGGAGAGAATCTTATTGAAATTTCTGAAGCATTATTTATTTTGAATTCAAGATTGTACCCAAATTTGCACTTATTGTCCCTATGTTGTCTGTCTACAAGGTGATCTTTATGAACATACACATTTTTTGACTGGGTTTGTTTTAGCTAGACTGTCATATTTCTATCAATTGGGTGGAGGCAAAATTCCACATCTTTTAACAGTTTTCCTATTAATTCTAAGTCAAAACTATAAATGGTACTACAAACTATGTCAGTTTAGACTTATAAAAACTAAATTTCTTAGGGGTGAAGTCCAGGAATTTCTTCTAATCTGTTAACCACAATTTCCCAATTAGATTTCTCAATTGTTAGAATTTTACTGTTTCAAACTATATAAAAATGTCTAGGTGAAATTTATTTCCTTAGTTTAATGTGGTAAATGTGTTAAGCAAAATAATGGATGTATAAAAAGAATTGGTGTATATAAAATATTTGCCTACTGGAATATATCAATATTTATGTATTTTAACAAAGATTGAAACATTTTATGTGATCAATTGATGCTTTTTTAATAAAGTAATATTTTAGGCTGCTTTCTTATGTACACATCAAAGAAAAGGACACATCATTCCTTGCATGTTTACAATATTAACTTATGAAAATATAATCACTAGTATATTTTAAAAATTGAAACAAACCTACTTTTTATTTTATTAATTCCTCAAAATGAACAGCAGCAACAATTTTAAAAATTAAAAATAGGATGCTTAAAGAGATAGTGGCAAGAAATATGTATTACAAATCAAGTAACATGATTTCTCATTCTTTTTTGCATTTATTTTTTCATCAATTGAGTTGAAACTTATCCAATTAATAATTTGCTGTTAGCCGGGTGTGGTGGTGCACGCTTGTAATCCCAGTACTTGGGAGGCTGAGACAGGAGGGTTACAGGTTCTCAGCCAGCCTCAGCTACTAAGTGAGGCCCTCTGTAACCTTTTGAGATCCTGTTTCAAAATAAAGAATAACAAATAGGGCTGGGGGTGCAGCTCAGAGGTAAAATGCCCCTGGGTTCAATCCTCAGTACCATAAAAAAAAATCTGCACACTACTATTCTTTAGATAAGAGGATGTAAATATAAAAGCTTACTCTCCCTTAACTTACTGAATTCAAAGTATAGTGCGGTTGTGAGAAATGGATGGTGTCAGAAATTGACTCACCAAATGAAAATTGGGGGAGCAAAAGATTTGGAATCTTAGTTTCTTTAACTGTGGATTAAAAATTTTTAAAAAGTTTATACTCTAATGATGAACTCTCACTCTTCAGCAATTAACTATATACAATTACTTTTCCAACACATTTTTTAATAAAAAACAGAAGCATGTTTTATTTCAATCCTATGGAGGGGGTGAGTTCCAACACATTTAATCCCATGTTGAATATTATGAAATGCATTTATAGTTCTGCCCTAAAATGTCTTCATTGATCAATCATTACTAATTTGAGTTTATTAAATGCCACAAATAACCTATTTTCATTTTCAGTATGTGAAAATTAAAACTAAAGAAGAAAAACACATGAAAATCAAAATGAGGTAATCTAAAATAAGATGTTTCTAAGAATCAATATATTTGTATTCCATTACTGAATTCCTGTAATGATATTTTGGACTATATCTTTTCAGTAAAATAATGTAAAACTATTGTAGTAAAATAAAAATAATATATTTGCTGTCAACAATAGTTTTAAAATAAGGAATTGTCCTTTTCTCCCCTTTTTATACTCTTTCAGATTAATGTGTATTTCTCATTGAAACCCTACAAATTAGTTTCTCAACCTGCCTGGATCTTAATCTTTGCTTCAGTTTTATGTAAATAAACAAATGCATATTATTTTAAATATTATGTAAACCAGTTCATTAACATTGTTTTCCTCACTTTGACTCTTTAAAAGTTAAATAGCCACATGGTATTAAAGTTATGAGGGACTTCAGACATCATCTAGAGTCTTTTGTTGTTTCTATTTTTTTATATTTTTTCCAGACTCTTCTTTTTTTGTTTCTATTTTGTATGCTTTTATTGGTTTATTGTAACTATACGTCATAGTGAGGTTCAAAGTCATACAAACAACATGCACACAGGTCTTGGTGGGCTTCCTTTCAGGTCCCACCCCGCTCTCCACCCTCCCTGTACATAATAGATTGGTAATGATACTTTCATACATGAGCACAGCATAATTTGAATTGTTTTTTCATTAGTTCTTCCTTTTCCCCTCCTCCCTTCCACAATTCCCTCCTACTTTTCTACTTTCTGGTCACTCTTCTCAATTATCTAAAGTCCCTTTTCTTTCCAATTTTCTCTCTAGCTTCTACATATGAGAGAACATATTCAACCCTTGATTTTCTGAGACTGGCTGAAGTCACATAGCATAATATTCTTCAGTTCCATCCATTTTCCTGCAAAGGACATATTGTTTTTCTTCTTTATGGCTGAGTAAAATTCCCATTGTGTGTGTGTGTGTGTGTGTGTGTGTGTGTGTGTGTGTGTGACATTTTTGTTAACCATTTATCTGTTGACAGACACCTAGCTTGATTCCATAATTCGGTAATTTATATAAAATGTAAATTGTGCTGCTATGCATATGGTATACATGTATCTCTATAGTGTTCTGATTTAATTATTTTGGAAAGATACCAACGAATGGTAGAGCTGGGTCATATGGTGGCTCCATTTCTAGTCTTTGGAGGAATCTCCATATTGATCTCCACAGTGGTTGTGCTAATTCTCTTTTAAAATGTCACTGGTGGACAGCAATCTCATTCTTTATGAAATAGTTTGTGTGAAGAAGATTCAGCCATTCACTGCTGTTCAGCTCTGATCACTAGAAAACTTTGGCTTTACTAAAGTCTGCTATGGGAGAGAAAAAAATAGAATTCCTACTTCTGAATATTGAAGTTAAAAAGGAGGATAGTTTTAGAAACACTTAACAGTACCAAAGAGACTGAGAAGAGCCACCTCTAACTGAGGCAGAGTGCTGCAGGAACCCCGGGGGAGGGAGTGGGAGTGGTGGACCCCACAGTGTTTTCCACCTGAGGGCAGAGAAGATCCCCTGAGTTGAGTTTCACACAATAAAGACTTCGAAGAGAACAGCAAATTTTAGAGAAGTGATGTTTAAGGAAAAGACATTCCAGTTAGAGAGAATTAAGGAAATAAGCTTAGAAATAGGGAATAGGGTATTTTTAGAAATAGTAAAACTGTATGGCCTTATCTAAATAGGAGGAGCAAAACACCTGTGAAGAAATATAACGTGAAAAAGGTAAATCTATGCTAGGTCATACATAACCACAAATGATTGCTAATAGTTCTTGAATCTTATCTTTCTTCCTTTCTCCCTTCTGCCATGACCTATATTTCTTAAGTTGCAAGCAGTTTGGAACTCTCACCGTGACTTTCAAGATTTGTAATTATGCAGTTTGACTAAAATATTCTCTCAATATAGAAATTTTATAAATGTATTTTGTAACACGGATCTACCAGTTACCAGTTTGGCAAGTTATTTAGTCTCTTCAGATGTCAATATTCTCTTTTTAAAGTGGGGTATTATAAAAACGCTCAATAAATGTTGTTGGGAGGATTAAGTTAGTGCATATGAAAAACTATATATTTTAATAGAAATGTGACTGGCAATGATAAACACTAATTAAATTTTAACTACTATTAGTATTAACATTAGTATCACTGCTAACAGTAATATTATACTTGAATAAATTGTAATTACACTTATAAAATAAAATGTAAAATACAAAGTAGACTTTATAGGTTTAAAACAAAAAAGTTTCTTCTGTTCTGGGAACTGGAAAAATCATTAAAGATTTTGAGTAGAAGAACATTTTTATGCTTATTATATCATTTCCTTCCCCAACTTGTCTTTGAAATAAAAGAACATCTCATCCCTAAGACTGGTAACTTACAGTATAGATTGACTAGCAAAGTTATTTATTAGCCCCACTAGATTTCAGCAGTCCTCAAACCCAAAGGAATACTTATAGACTTATAGACATGTTCTGTTTGATTTCTCAACAATTTGAGTCACTTTTGAAAAGGTAGCTGTGCCCAAACAAAACTGGGTTACTTTGTGGATTGCCTTATGTAGGGTACTTACCCTGTTTTATCACCTTTTCTGTGAACTAAAAGGAGCAATTTAAGGAACTGGCTCACTTGTAGGGATTAATTTGCTCTTAGTAAAGAATAATCCCTAATATCAAAGGAAAAAATTAAGCAACTGTAAAGTAAAAAAGTAAATAACCTGTTGTAACATAATGAAGAATGTATTCATTACACACCTAAACTCTCTGATTCTAACTCTTGACTCCACCTTTCGAACTATAATTCAAAGAAACTTAAGCTCATACTTCTTTTTTCTTCATTTGTAAAATAAAAATAGAACTCGCCTAACTCATAGCATTATTTGAGGACTATTTCAGGTGATCCATGCAAAGTGATTAGAACAATAGGTAGCACATGTTGGCCATTATTTTGTTGCTATATAGTTAAAACTATATTGATACAATGTAAAAAAATCTGATTCTAAATTTAATTTAGTTATCATATAGGTTTTTTTTTACAATTGGGATATGAATAGTGTGCAGAGAAACATTTAACATACATGAAACATAATCACCCCATCTTAATTATCTAATGACACTAAATCATATCAGACATTTCAGCTTTTGCAGGGCACTTGTCTTTGTGTTGATTCTTTTATTCAATAAACATTTATTATGTAGCTGATCAGTGGCAGTTACTGTGCTCAGGTTGGAGAAGACATGTTGAGTATACCACAAATTCTACTGGAAATTCCTGCAATGGATGTCTTTATCCATTTGCACCACATCTTAAAGACCAATCATCACAATGTCTTGAAGGAAATAAAAAAAAGTTATAGAAAGCTGAGAATTTTATAATGGTTTATTTTTTATTACAGTTATCATAAATCTGTTTAAGACAACAAATGGTTTCCTGCTATCCTTGGCCATTGTGCATTTCTATCTTGCCCATCCATGTGTCCCACACATACGGAACATAACAGGTACTAAGCTAATATTTGTTGAAAGAAATTACAAAATAGTCAGTAGAGTGTTGGTAATGTTTACCAACCAGTTCTCTGGGGCAAAGGGTTGACTTGTAGCATTTTCTGGCCAATTTCCAATTGGTATGAAATTCACCATGGCTGACCTCAAACTACCAATGTGACATAGATTGGTCCATCTAAAATTCATCCATCAGCTCTCACAAGCTGATGAAAACCTTCTCTAGCTAAAATAATACATGAGTTTATTTCTGGATAAACATAAAAAGCCATTATGCATGTACTCTCTCCATTCATAATTGTGGAGCACTTTTCCAGGCACCTCTTAACCAGGAAGTCTGAAGTTAAGTATCAAAACTGTTCTAAAAATTTACACTTAATCCCCATAGCAAACTCTTCACCTATGCTCAAAAGTTTTATCTATATTACAGATGAGGAAAGTGAGCCATAGAGAAGTTAAGTGACTTGCATTAGGTCACACAGCTAGTTAATGGTGGAGCCATAATTACCACCTAGCAATTTGGCTTCAAATCCTGAACTCATAATCATCATTTCCTATTGCCTCTTGAGTGAATGATATAATACATCCTAATGTTTCTTCTCAAACTTACACTCAATAGTGAGGGTTTGATGATTGATTAATTCCCTGTTGCTTTAGTTTCTCTATTTATTTGTTTTTTTTTTTTAGATAAAACAATTCAATAGGTGTAAGATAGTCGATCAGAACCAGGCAGAAAACTAGAGGTTGTGGAGCCTTTGGAAATTCAGCCCTGAAACAATTGCAATAGTTTTTTGTCTAGTGTAGATGTCTAGTGGATATCTATTAGCTTTGTAAATAGTATAAATTGTTCTTGCCTACATGCTATTTAGTAGCCATAAATCCTCAACTATGCTTCTCTAGGAACCAGAAGTCTCACAGGAATTGCAAGTCTTTAACCTCTGTTCCCCAAGGCTTACAGTAAGGAGAGAGGTTATAATAAATAATCTGCAGTAATTGCTAAGAGCTAAACTTTAAATTTCCAAGAGTACTCTTTCAGATTTTTAAAAAAATTGTTCACCCTTTGTCTAAAGTGAACAATAAATTTCCACACATTAAATATGCCCCCTAATTTAAAGATTCAGCTCTTGTTTACCAAACTGATTTTTGATCTCTGAATGATCTGAGAGAATTTATTATCTATGCATTTGTAGAAGGCTCATCAAACAAGAAACTGAGGTATATTGGGAAAATAGAATAACTTGTGAAACAACACATCTATGCTAGCTTTGTCAGCTAGATTCTCCAGGGCAGTCTTCTCTAGCTCAAGAGCAGAATTATTATTGCTAGTTAAATATTATTTCACTGCCTCCAATTAATCATGTCAGAACATTCTTTCATATTAATATCAAATTTATAACATGAAAGTTCTCAATGTATGATACCAAAGAAGTTTCAACTTCTTAATTAAAGAGAACAATAGTATATTAGTATACTTAACATCAGGATCTCCAGTTCTATCCAGGTTGTTGCAAGTGATGACATTTCTTTGTTTTATGGCTGAATATTATTCCATTGAGAATATATAGCATGCTTTTGTATCCGTTCATCAATTGTTGGGCACTCAGGTTGTTTGTATTTCTTGGCTGTAGTGACTATTGCTACTATGAACTATGTGCAGGTGTCTCTTCAAAACCCCAATTTCATTTCATATACTCAGTGGTGGATTGCTGGGTCATGTGGTAGTTCTACTTTTAATTTTTGGATGAACTTCCGTACTTTTTTCCATGACTCTAATTTATATTCCCACCAACAATGTACAGGTGTTCTCTTTTTTCCACATGCTCGGCAGTACTTGTTATCGTTAGCCTTCTTGACACTTGTCATTGAAACTGGGTTGAGGAGATATCTTCTTGTGGTTTTGATTTGCATTTCCCCAATGACTGGTGATTCTGAACATTTTTTCAATGTCTATTTGGGTCTAAGTTCTAATTTCTTTAAAGTTTTGTGTCAGGAGGGATACAAATAAGACTAAGTTTCAATCCTTGTTCTATTATTTATCAACTATATACTAGCTATATAAATATAACCCTGAATGAGTTATTTATTTATTTATTTATTTTTGCAGTACCGGGGATTAAACCCAGGGGCGTTCTACCTCCGCGCTACATCTCGGCCCTATTTTTTATACTTTATTTTGAAACCAGGTCTCACGAAATTGCAGAGGGCCTCACTAAGGAGAGAGAGAGAGAGAGGGAAAGAGAGAGAGAGAGAGAGCTGAGGCTGGCCGCGAACCCGGATCCTCCGGTCTCTGCCTCCCAAAGTACTGGGATTACAAGCGTGCACCACCACGCCTGGCCCTGAATGAGTTATTTAACCACTATGTGCCTCGGATTCCTGATATGTACTATGTAGAAAATCATGAGTAAGTGTATGTAACGTTCTTTGGAGAGTGTCTGATACTTTAGAAGCTGCTAAAGTGTTAGCTATTAGTTTTGCTATCATAACTATCATTATTATTGCTATTAATTCACTTCCCTCTTGGGAGATTAAAATGAGAATCCATGCCTGATTCTTATGCTTCTGAATCTATTGTAGGAACCCAGGGATCAGAATGTGAGAAAATTCTTCAGGTGTTAGTTGAAGCAAAATTGTCCATATCCCTTAGGTTGTCTTCTCAACACATTAGGTCAGTGAGTGAACATAACAGGCAAAAGTGTGTACTTGGCAGATATATTATCCATTTATTAATTTTCTTCTGAATACCTACATGCAATTTTGTAGTATTCAATTTTATACTTAATTTTTTTCTCTCTTGTATTATTTATTGCAGTTCCAGATATTAACAATAAGAGAAAAGTGGCTGTTTGTTCATTGTGGTTAGACTTCTGTCAAAGATTTTAAGTACAATATCATATTGAATGAAAGCAATATAATTATTTTGAAATAGCAAGATTCAGAGAGGTGAAGTAGTAGGTTCATGCTTCCAAAGTTAAAAGGTAGTGAAGACTGTGTGAAACTCAAGTCCGCCTGGGCACAGAGGATTTATCTAGAACTCCTGGCAGGATCACTGTGTACCAAGAACAAAAGCCCCCTGAAAACACTTATTATGTCATCTTATACACTACCTTGTGAGCTGAGGACATCAGGCAACATTTACTAATATTTTAATCCATGGATGTTCAGAAATAAAAATGATCCAATTCCCTACTGGTTAAAGAACTTTAACATTTCAAATGTATGTTTACATGGAGATGCAGAATCATGTATTTTCCATTTTCCTCCTATAGGATTCAATTTCCATGTGTCTGGAAGTGTGGGGATATGATCCTACAAAGGAAAGAATATGCTTTATGTAGATAACATCCTACACAAAAACCTATGGAGAAAAAGCAATTTCTGAGAAATCCACTATTTTCTCAACATTATCACTATTAAAGTGGGAAAGTGTTGTCCAGTGTCTTCCTTAATTCTACCTGTCATCACTACACCTCCAGACCTGGTGGTTGTTTGCAAATGACCTGCCTGCCACTCTACAGGCCCTCACAGTGATGCCTACCTGATGACCAAACAGCCAGTGTCAGAGCTACCTGTTCCCTGCTCAGCTCTTCTGTGGACACACTTGCAGCCAGACTCGAAAGTACTGGTACCTCGTCTACTGTCTGACTCTCCATTGATGTCTTCTTTGACCCTGTTCCTATGCCATGTGATACTAACTCAGTGTCCTCTCTCCCAGACAACTCTTAGGCATTGATTCTCCTTTGCTGTGTGAACCCGTTAGCTATAATTTAATTTATTTAAGTGTATGATGCAAGTCATAGAGATGGTATTATACCCAGATGAATCATTTAATTCTAATATTCTTGAAATTTAATTGTGCATAACCACTGCACTTGACATTTTTATTTGGATGCAATTCTTTTTTCAGCATCAGGTAAAAAAAATTGCATTTTTGTGAATTTTTTTCCAGAGAAAAGGTGCTGAAATTATTTATAATATACATGCTCTGCAATTTTGCATAAATCCCCTGAGTATTACATTTCTCATAGGTCTATTTCTGCCTGAAATTCCAAATATGTTTGATATAGATTTTATAATTGTCCTGAAAAGTCAATTTTAAAATCTCAGTCTCTGTACTAGAAATATTTTGAAGAGTATTAGCAAAATGGTGTAGGCATCTCCAATCTGGATTATTACAATGGAAGCCAACACCCAGTAAGCACTTATGACAAGCCAAATCTTGTATTTAGTAATTTATGTGCCTTATCTTACTTAATCCAATAAACATTTGAGTACCCTTATCCTCATTTTATAAAATAGACTGGAGAAATTACTGAGCTTACCGAGTGTCATTCAGCTATTAAGTATCAAAGGTCAGATTCACATATAGATTTTTCTACAAATAAAATATTTGCTTTCAGCTATTAGACAATAGTTGTCCAATATTGCTTTTGTACTTTCTATTCTGTCTTTTTCTTTAAAAACAAGGTTTATTAATCAAATAGATCACTGCTTAAAATCACTCCAGTTCAAGACAAAATATAGACCTTCATTTTATGATATGTCTAAAGATAATTTATTAAAAGCAGTTAATTCAACATTTTTGCACATATGATTCAAGTCTCCAAAATTTTGGAAACTGGAATGTTCTTAGTCCTTATTATTTTCAATTATTTATAATTATTCATAAAAAGGAAGGTGTTTTAAAGTTCTAGTTATTTAGCTGAATATTTGTTCTTTTGCCTCTGCTATATTTGAGAATAATGATAATTTTCTCCCCAAATAAAAAATAAATACATTAATTTCTATAATATGGTTTTAAATTTTCAACTTATAAAAGTCAGACATTATAAAATAAAATACGGGTTATTTATGATATTATCCTAGCTTAAAAGAAATAAAATATGACTGATGATCAATTACTTCTGTAAATTTGTTTTTAAAATATGTGCATTTCAAGTCCCATAGTAAAATTAAAAGAATATTCCAAAGTAAATTAGTCTAAAAATAAAGGAAATTATAAAACAAAGTGAAAATATAATTTTAAATTCGTAATTCAGGGTTTTCTCACTTTTCGAGTGACTCACTTTCTCCCTTGGCTGTGTATTTCTTACTTTCCTAAATAAATCTGTCTATAAATATTCATAATTCAGATCCAAATTTCTGGTTAATTAGAATATATATTAGGAAAGGTGATTTTTTATTAGATAATGCATAGAAAGTACATGCAATAATATATATATTTTTTTTCTGAGACAGAGTCTCCCTATATTGCCCAGGATAATCTTGAACTCCTGAACTCAACGGATCCTCCTGCCTTAGCCTCCTGAGTTGCTGGGATTACAGGTGCATGGCACTGTGCTGGCTCAAGATAATATCTTGATCACAGTTATTACTCAATTATTCTTTATTTTTTCCTTTTTCCAAATACTAATATGTCATGAAAATCCCTTTTCCCTGATGCTTTTAATCCCCCTTCCCTGTTTTCCTGTTTGTTTTCATTCCTTGGCATTTATCATCATATAACGTGCTACATGTTTTATTTATGCATCTTTTTATTGCTTGTTTTTCCCAAAAATGAGACCAGAAATATTTGACTGACTTATCTACAACTAGATTCTTAGTGCCTAGAACAATGTTTGGCCCACAGTAGGTGGTCAATGAATACTAATTAAGTGAGAAAATTTGCTTACTATATGAGCGTATTCTCTTAGGAATAATAAATTCAGAAATAGGTTTTTTGACTTACACATGAGGGACAAGTCAGTATCAAGGATGGTATTTATGTGTCTGTAGCTACAGTAAAATGCAGAACATTAGTATATTGAGATTTGTAAATAAAAACAAAGAGCTCCAGTGATATAAAAGCACTTGGAGACCAATTTGCATGTGAAAACTAAGCATGTTTCCCTGTCAGACATGGTGGGCAGTTCACAGTGGTGCCCTTGAGTATACTGCTCTTCCTTCTGGACCACAGGGGGCCACACAGCATCAGCTGTTCCACCCTGCAAGTGTGAATCAACAACTCTTTTCTGTGAGGCTTTGGCAGCTGAGATGTTTTCTTCTTTAATTTAAGAAACCCAAATTTAATCTGCATGAGGCAAAACATGGTGATTCTGTTTACAAAATTCTAAATTTTAGGAGCTATCATTCTTATCACCACCACCACCACCACTGCCGCCACCATCGTCACAGCAACTTTTTGAGAGGAAAGGAGTTTCAAACATCAAAAAATGCCTCTCTTCCTGAAAGGGAAAGTAAAAGGACTTTCTGTTTTCTCTTCTCTTGTTATCTCTAATTTCTTATTAGATAATCATTTAATCTGTATTTCAAATGGAACTTTAAGTGTATCTGAAGGTGAAGGGTGATGCTTTTAGAGAAGACAGAACTTCACTTAAATTCTAGCCCTGCTGTTTACTTCTACATAATGTAATGGGTTTTTGGTGATTAGTCTCTGTTTGTTCCTTTCCCACCCTTCTCTGTGCTCCTAGAGCCTGTACCTCATGGACTATAACACCGGGAGGCCTTCTTTTGGCTTGAGTTGGGTTCAGCCAATAGGAGGCTCTAGATGAAACCTAGAGAATGAGAGAGGAAAGAAGTTGAGTTTCTTCTCTTCCTGCCCAGCCTCACAGCAGTTTTTAATGTCATAGCTATATTCCTCTCAGTCACAACTTCCATCTGTAAGGGTGTCTCTCCTTTTAAGGCTCATGGCGTTCCTCCCCTTCCCTTACTCCTTTAGGCATGGGTACGATGGCTTCCTGATGTTGTTGCTGCCTGGGTGTTTAGTCATCCTCTGTTAGCTCTCTTAATCCTGCCCTCCAATCTGTAAATTGTCTCTTCTGTAGGGACTGACAGATGGATCAACCCAAAGTAGACTTTGACTCTAGTTTACAGATAAAGAAACTAATGATATCGCATAGTTCAATTACATAACACAATGCCTGGCATGTTTTAGAGGATTTTGGTGGTGGCTGTGATGTCAAGGCTAATAATAGAGATGATTGGTATTATCTAGTTAAATTAGTAGAGAATTTCTCAGTTTTTAAATTTTTTTGTTATTGAATATATTTCTCAAGTACAGAACACAGATGACCAGGATCAGATTTCAAGTGAAAAAAAAAAGGAAAAGAAAAGAAACAGCTTCTTTTATAACACTCATAGGATAACAGTTTCTGTGGAAAAAGAAATAACACACATCTTTATTCCTCAGGAGGGTGATATTACAATCTTATTTCTACGATGCCAGGAGAATACATTTATGAGTTTATTGATTGTGTTAAGACTTCGTGTGTTTATCTGCCACCACAAATCTTTTCTTGTGAAACTCTATGCACATATTTATTGTATTCTGAAATTAGACTAGTGTGTGGACTGCTAGACTATTTTCATAAATCTAAATTGATGCTAGGGTACTGAGTGCTACTTCGGACATCATTATACCACACGTTCTTATCCTCCAGGACACTGATGATCACTGTTAACTCAAGATTCCTACAGTGAGGCCAAGGAGGCCTGCAAAATCAACAGCTGAATCACACTGATATTTTATTCTGTGGATTACAAACTCTTCAATTTTCATAATTTGAATTAGGACATTGACATATTCCCATCAACTATCTCCATTATAAGAATACTTGAAAAATTCCTAGCAGTAAGAACACTCCTAGGTCTGTGGAATTGAAAAGTGAGAAAATTGGTAAGAAAGCCAGTTGTAAATTGGTTTAATTTTCAAATTGATATATTTTACTAAAAAATAAACTTACATTTAAAAGTGTTTATGAACATAAAATCATCATTTAATATGAAATATGTCATGAGCTTGAATAAGAGTGATTTAATGGGAAGGCTGCACTCATGAAAATTGATTTAGGAGAAAAGAGCAATTACAAATATAACATAATTCAATGGGTAAATAGATTAAAGGCAAGGATATGAAACAAGTGTGTGTGTGTGTGTGTGTGTGTGTGTGTGTGTGTGTGTGTGTTTTACTGGGGATTAAACCCAGGGGCATTCAACTTCCAAGTTACACTCCCTGTATTAGCCAGCATTTCCACTGCCATACTCTAAAGAACTGGCCAAGTAACTCAGAGGAAGGAAGAATTATTTGCTCACAGTTTGGAGATTTTGTTTTTAGTCCATGGGAAGCTGGGGACCATGGATCCCAGGGCATGATGGTGGGAAGCACAGAAAGGGAGAGCACATGGGCTGTGCTCCTAACATCATGGAAATCAGAAGCAAAAGAGAGATCAGGGGAAGGATGAGCCATATATAATCGCCAAGATCGCACCCCCGGTACCCACCTTTTCCAGCCACACCTTACCAGCCGAGGCCACCACCCAGATTACAACTACTAGGATTACAACCCCCATGACTCAATTATATCAACTCTGAATACCAATTTATGAGCTCTTCAGGCAGTCATTATATATCTAACTGTAACATTCTGTCCCTCACCCCTGAAGAGCTCATGGCTATATCAGAATGCAAAATGCATTTAGTCCATCTCCAAGAGTTCCCAAAGTCTTAACACTTCCAGCATCACTGAAAAGTCCCAAAGTCCAAACTCTCCTCTGGGACTCAAAGTGAACTCTTTTAAGTCCCTGTAAAAGAAAATGAAGATCAAAATAAAAAGCAAGTTACATGTATCTGATAAACAATGGCAAAGAGCAAACATTCACTTTCCCAAAGGGAGGAATAGGGCCATAGAAAGATAAAATGGGACCAAGGCAATATGAAATCTGGGAGGGCAAACATTTAATCCCAGGGCTCCATTCCTGACACTTGGGGCACATGGCAGTGAGATGAGTCCTCCAAAGGGCCCTGGCAGCCCCTCCCTGTGGCCTGGTTGATTGCAATGGACTGACTACTGGCTCTTTCAACATTGAATAATTGTGCATTTTCTCATCATATACTTTATTTTTCTTTTCTTCGTTTCTGTTTTTGTTTTGTTTTGCTTTTCTCCATAAAACATGGATTAAGCATAGTCTGTATCTTTTTATTTTTACTTTTTCTTCTTACAGAAAGTCACATTAAGTGGACAATAATACGGTTAAATATTTGATTGTCTTGTATGTAGGCATCAATAACTTGGGAAGTGACATACTTGTCTTTTTTTTTATAAAGCAAGAAGTGAGGAAATTTAGAATGAAATTTGCATAATTTTGTAAAAACTGTAATTGAAAGGAGTTTTTAATGTCCACCTAAAATCCAAATGTCAAACATTTAGTACATATCCTTTTTAAAAAAATCATTTTATTAGGAATAATTTTAAATATTCCTCCCCTTTATTTAAAAACTAAGCATAAAACTTAATTACAAAGGAAAAGTTAAAATCATATCAGATGCCTAATGTGTAGTATTACTTTTTTGACTTTCCTTTTAAGCAAGAGCTTTAATGAGCACAAATAAACAAACTTGGGTATTCCAAAATAAAGTTGTACTGAAGGGAATATTCTTTTTTAAGTATTTTTATATACTTTTTATATACTCACATCATAATGTAGTTCATAGTGATAGTGGCATACAGGCACACAGCAGTTGGTGAATTTTTTCTCGGCTCCGTCCCCACTCTTTGCTTTCCTCGTATAAGATATTGAGATTGGCATTGGTATGCTCACATATGTACATAATCTTAGTGGAAGTGATTCCTTTATTAATTAACCCTCTCCCACCTCCTACCCCAAACACTTCCCACACCCCACTGGAGTTTCTCCTCCATTATCTGAAGTTCCTCTGATATCCACATCACTCCTTTGCTTCCACATATTTGAGAAAAACATTTGACCGTTCACTTTCTGTGACTGGCTAATCTCACTAAACATAATGTCTCTAGGCCCATTCATTTTCCTGAAAATTACATTATTTTGTTTTTTATCGCTGAGTAGAATTTCATTGTGTGTATATTCCATAATTTTGTTATCCAATCATCTGTTGATGGACACCTAGGTTGGTTCCATAATTTGGCTATTACCAATTGTGCCGCTGTAAACATGGATATGCATGTATTAATTAGCAATCCCACCAACAGTGTATAAGAGTTCCTATTTCCCCACATCCTCGGCAGCATTTATTTTTGTTTGACTTCTTGATGATTGCCATTCTAGTTGGGGTTAGATGGAATTTCAGTGTAGTTTTGATTTACATCTCCCTGATTGCTAATGATGTTGAACATTTTTTCATATATGTATTGGCCATTTGTATCTCTTCTTTTGTGAAGTGTCTATTTAGTTCAATTATTTAAAAAAGACTCTAAGTCCTCTTAAGCCAGTTCTAGCTATATGAACAGCCATCAGAACTAGTTTTATTTGGTGAACATTGAGCTTCAATGTTTCTCTTGCTTTCACTTTCAATTCCTTGCTGTGTCTATAAAAACATGTTGGAAATGTCTGTTCTGCAAAATAAATAGTTAAAGTGCAACTAGAATTTTATTTATTGGCTTAACATGGTTATTCAACTTGAAAAAATGACTCAATACCTATATATTTGTAGAAATAAGTCAGAATTAAGAAGCCTCTGAGCATGCAAATTTTTTTGATTAGTTCACAATAACTTGTTTATTTTTTTAATTGCTTTAAATCCCTGTCAATGAATTTACTTCTATAGTAAATGGATTATGCAGTATCAACTACTAATTTTTTTTCATAACTGGATCATATTTTTACTCTCTATAAACTTTGAAAGATGTTTTCTTTGCTCTATGGAGCTGCTGACACTAAATCAAGAAATGTAATCCTAAAAAAATCACCTCACATATGATTTTGCTGTTTCGACTATTTCCTAAAATTAAATCTAAAAGTGTTAGAATACTTTTAGTTATTTTAATAACTCACAACTGTAAGTCAGAACAAGATATTTCTAACTGATACAAATTAGCACTTCAATTGCTTCATTAATGTGAACTTTCAATGCCAAATATACCTCTATAAAGGTTGTTAACTACATTTTTCTTTTACAAGAAAATACCATTAAAAAGCAATATTTTCAAACATGTACTAGGTTGGATTATGATATTTTACTCAAATAGAAAAATGGTATCTGCATTTTTGAAGATTAGCAAAATCTTTCTTTTTTATATACATGGCATTTAAAGATCCTCAAAAAGCAAAAAAAAAGTCAAAAATTTTATTTTTCTAATCCATTACAATACTATTTGCCTCTTTGATAAATTAGGTGATTGGGGACAGGATTGAGTGGGAGATTGTCTCTGAATATGTTCATATGTCCTTTGGAACTTAAATTATGTGAATACATTTTTGATTCATAAAAGGTCAAATTACAACTTAAAAAAGCATTATTTCACTTTATTGTTTGTCTTTATTGCTTGTTAGTATAAGTTTTTACAATTATTCTTTTATTTTGTGAAGAAGCTACTATAAATCTCACATTTATAGAACTGACTGTTAACTGGGACCTTCTAGGCACACCTCTATGTATATGGACATGCAGAAAGATATTATTTGATGCCACACAGTTGAATAACAGGTCATTGTTTTTCGCTCTCCCTAATGAGGATGACTGCTAACAGAAATTACAAATCCTTAGAGCTAGTAAATAGTTTTGAAAGAAAATAAACTCTGTCATTGAGTTCAAGTGCTATTAAAGTATGAGTCCTTTTATTGCTAAATCCATATTTATTTCATACGTGAATCAAGCCCATGAACTACCATTCTACTTGTAGGTTTTGGTCTCTCTACTATTGAAACTTAGAACAGAACCTCATTTGTTCATTAGAAGACCCTATCGTTAGAGCACTGTGAGTCTTCACTGAAGCTAAACTGACATATATTAGCAAGTTGTCTGAATTTGAGTTTCACATCTCAGAGAGTCAAAGAATGATAAATATTAAAATAATCCTTTTTTCTAAGGAACACAAAGATTTAACATATTACTTAATTAACCTTTGCAGTATGTCTACATGGAGGTGACAGAATCTTCTGTTTACAAAAAAAAAGGAAAGGAAATAATTAAGCATAGGAGAAATTTATCAGCAGACACCTTCCTTCTGCTGTATGTCTGAATGATTTTATTAGTGTGACACAAACTTTACTTGGAGTTAGAACTACTAATGCTCCTTGGGGATGGGTGCAAGGGCTTGTCAGAGTCACATTTTCTTACATTTAAATGATGGTTGATTCTTTGGGCTATATTCCTCACCTCAGTTCTCATCTTAGCCAAAGTGATTTTGAAGTTCATTTTTCTTTTTTTAGCTTTTTATTGGTGCATTGAAATTGTACATGATAATGGGATTTATACTATAAATACATTAATATATGCAGATATTATTATTTTGTCTGTTTCCTTTCCCACTTTTCCCCTTTCCCTGTCACCCTCCCTCTCCCGATTCCCATCCACCACACTACTGGCCTCTCTCCTAATTACCATGACATCTCTTTTCTTTCTAGTTTCCACATGTGAGAGAAAATATACAGTGCTTGATTTTCTGAGTCTGGCTGTTATCATGTAGTATGATATTCTCTAGCTCTATCCTTTTCCTGCAAATGACATCACTTTTTTTCTCTTAAAGGCCAACATTATTTTTCCTCTATATCTGCTTTTCTCTAGGTGTGATCTATAGACCCCTAAAAATCTTTAAGACCCTTTGAAAAAGTCTAAGGTCTCAGAACTAGTTTTTTTTTTTTTTATTGGTGCATTGTAATCATACACCTTGATGGGTTTCAAGATGGTAGAAGTATACATGCACACATTGGTCAATTAGCCCTCCCCCAATTCCCACCCCCATTCCCTCCCCTTCCCTCCTTCTCATGTTCAGCATAGTAGTTGAATTTGATAAGTTTGTGTATGTGCATCTTGTGCATTAGAGTGTTTCCCTCTTTCCCCCTTCCATCTCCCTCAGTTAGGTCACCTTCTTTACTCATCTGAGGTTTTCTCCATCCTTGTCTGGACTCCCTCATACGCCCTATTCTCCCTAGCTTCTGCATATTTGGGAGAGCATCTGACTTCACTTTTTGTGACTGACTAATCTCACTAAGCATAATGTTCTCTAATTCCATCCATTTCCCTGCAAATGACATAATTTTGTCCTTCTTGATGGCCGCATAAAATTCCATTGTGTACATATCCCATAGTTTTGTAGTCCATTCATCTGTTGATGGACATCTTGGCTGGTTCCATAATTTATCAATTGTGAATTATGCAGCTATAAACATAGATACATATGCATTAGTCTGGTAATATTAATTCTAAGTCATTATTTACTTTTTTAACTATGTTGGCATTTCCATTTATGGTGCAAAATCAATGAGGGATGAAAGGCGGATATCATGGTAGTGGCACCCATATCCTAGTAAAAATTGTATTCTTTCTTGCTATGCATTTGAAAATTAAAAAGTCAATAACAGGTAAGAAAATCCATGGTAAAATGATAAAAATCATTATTTTATTAAATAATCCTAATTTTACTAAGTTCTACAAGCTAAAGTCTATGAGACAAAGGGAAGTGCACAAATAATTCTGCTGCACACCAAAGTGCAATGATTGTCTCCAGCAAAAGCACTTGTGTTATCATTTGATTTATGAACTATTTACTGTTTTTTAGTACCTCCAGTTTTACTTCAAAACATAGTAAACAAATGATGATTATTCATATTTATGTCATCTGATGCAGATATTTTCTCAAAAATGAATGAAGTATGATAGTAACTTCAAAGAAAACAACTGACAATATTTGTTACCAATGGTAGCATTTGAAATTACAAGTGAAAATTAGGGAAGGAGAAAACTTTAGTTGAGCAAAGAAGGTGACCTAACTGAGGGAGACGGGAGGGGGGAAGAGGGAAATACACTAATACACATGATTATCATAGTCAATCACTATGCTGAACACAGACAGGAGGGAAGGGAGAAGGAATAGGGTGGGATTTGAGGGAAGGCTAAATGAGCAATGTGTGCATGCATGCTTCTGATACTCTGACACTTATCAAAACATATAACTACGATGCACCAATAAATGTAATAAATAAAAAAATGGAAACAAAAAGAATTTTGGATTTTGTCAAATGCTTTTTCTTCATTTACTGAGAAGCTAATGTTCTTTTTGTCCTTTTCTCTATTTATGTGATGAATTACATTTATTGGTTTGTATATGTTGAACCAATGTTTCATCCCTGGAAAGAAATCAACTTGGTTGTGGTGCACAGTCTTCTTGATGTGGTTTTGAATGATAGTATTTTATTAAGAATTTTTGCATTTATGTTCATTAAGGGTATTGGTCTGTAATTTTCTTTCTCCTCTTTATCTGGGTTTGGTATCAAGGTGCTACTGGCTTTGTAGAATGAGTTTGAGAGTATTCCATCTCTTTCTATCTCATGGAATAACTTGTACTTACTATTGTGCTCTTGACAGCCTTCCAATGCTTAGAGGCTTTTAGGTGTTAATCTTAACCAACAAAGGTAATTATTTAATATTATATAGAGATGTGTCAAATATGAAAGATTTGCATAACACAATGACCCAGTATTTTCCAAATGACCAATCAATGTTACACAGTCTTCAATGTGTGGAAGATCCTTTCAAAGCACAAGATACTTCAATGGATTTTCATGTAACAACATATAAAAATATATTGACGTGTCAGATTCCACCTCACTTATTAAATTTTAGTTTAAAGCTGGGTATGGTAGCGCACACTTGTAATCCCAGTACTTGAGAGGCTGAGACTGGAGGATCCGGGTTCGCAGCCAGCCTCAGCTACTTAGTGAGGCCCTTAGCAATTTATTGAGACCCTGTTTCAAAATAAAGAACAAAAAAATCAGACTGGGGGTGTAGCTTGGAGGTAGAGTGACACTAGGTTCAATCCCCAGTACCACAACAAAAAAAAATTTAGTTTAGTATCAAAGAAGAATATCTATAATTATATTTAAAACTTATTAAAATATTCTACCTTTTTTCAGTTACATGTGTATGTGAGGCTGGATTGCCTTTATACACATCAAATTTCACCATGGAATGAGCTGTAAAAATAGATATGAGATACAGGTTCTCTTCTATTAATTCATGCATTAAAGAATATTTGTAAAAGCTCATCACCCTACTATTTTTGCAAAATATATTATTAAAAATATATTATATTATAGAATATAAATTGTTTTATATAATACACAAAATATTATAAGATATAAATGTATTTTATAAATTATATCTTTATGCTAACACATCATGGACTTATTTAAAATTTTATATAATTAGTATATTTTTAAGTTTTGATAGATATCTAATGTGGTAAATATCAATGTATATATAACCAAAGCTCTTTGGAATCTTAATAGTTTTTAAGAATCTAAGGAGGTCCTGAGAACTGATGCTCTACAAAGACTTCAGTTGAATGTAATGAAACAATTTATCACACCACTTGAAAATATCCATCAAATTGACATTATATTAATAATGTCAATCACTGTACATAAACTAATAATGAGCAAAACATCTCTAAGTTTCAGATTGCTTAAATTTAATGGAATGATGCATTGCTAATTTCCTTGAAAAGTTAAATAAATATCCCTCTAATACTAATTCAAGTTAATTAAAAATGATTACCTTTCCAGATTACAAATTTGTTTAACACTTTTTGATGGTGTTGTTTATGGTGTTATATTTCTGAGAATTATTGTTATTTCCTTCAGTATTAGAAGAAAATAAAATAACTAATCTGCATGATTGTATATAGTTGAATATCATAATATCATCTCCAGTGTGAAAACTAAGAGGAAAAGAAAGAATTAACAAAGGTTATGATGATTATATTCAGGGACAAAATTCTGACATAAATTCTTTAAGCTCTGTTAAAATTAACTAATGTGATATAATTTGAGGTTGAGTGTAGTAGACATGTATTAAAATGAACAGTGTAAAAAGTGGGTAAATGGCTCAATCCAAGATACAGTTGATTTGAGAGGAGGAATGGGGAAGGTAGCAGGTAAATAAACGCAGTACAGTGCAATAACAAGGCATTCATTATCTGTATTAGCTGTACTGTTTGTTATACAATATGTATTTTTAAAAAGTTTTCCTTTTTTTATTCATATACTGGCCTATTGGTGCATTATAGTCTTATAGCATAATGTAGTCCACAGTGATGGTGACATATATGCACACAGCACTTGGTAGGCTTTCTACCCTCTTCCTCACACTTCTCCCCCCTTCCCCATACAGGTTATTGAGGCTGACATTGATATTTTCACATATGTACATAACGTTGATGGAAGCAATTCCTTCATTGATCCTCCCTCCCCCCCCCTTTCCCTAGACTACCTACCTCGCTCCACTGGAGTTTCTCCTCCATTTTCTGAAGTTCCTCTCATATCCCCTTTACTCTCTAGTTTCTGCATATGAGAGGAAACATATGACCCTTCACTTTCTGTGACTAGCTAATCTCAATTAGCATAATGTTCTCCACATCAATCCATTTTCCTGAAAATTACATTATTTTGTTCTTCTTTATTGCTGCATAGAATTGTGTGTATATTCTACAGTTTTGTAATCCAATCATCTGTTGATGGACACCTAGGTTGTTTTCATAATTTGGCTATTGTTGTGTTGCTATAAACATAGATATGCATATATTACTATAGTTTCCTGATTTCAGTCCCTTTGGAAAGATACCCGGAGTGGTATAGCTGGATCATATCGTGGATCCATTCCCAATTTTATGAGGAATCTACACACTGATCTCCTTAGCTGCTGCCCTAATTAGCAATCCAACCGACACTGTATAAGTGTTCCAATTTCTCCACATCCCCACCAGCATTTATTATTGTTTGACTTCTTGATGATTGCCATTCTGATTGGGGTTAGATATAATCTCAGTGTAGTTGATTTGCATTTCCCGGATTGTTAATGATGTTGAACATCTTTTCATGTATTTATTGACCATTTGTATCTCTTCTTTTGTGAAATGTCTATTTAGTTCAATTACCCATTTCTTGATTGGGTTATTTGCTTTTTTATTGTGAAGACTTTTTAGTACTTTGTATATTCTAGATATTAGTCCTCTATCAGAGGAATAGCTGGCAAAGATCTTTTCACATTTTGTAGGCTCTCTCTTTAGACTCTTGATGGCTTCCTTTGATGAGCAGAAATTGTTTGGTTTAATGCTATACCATTTTGTCATTCTTATTTTAATATCCTGAGCTTTGGGGGTCTTTTTGAGGAAGTTTATATCTGTGACAATATTTTGGAGTGTAGGAGCTATGCCCTTCTCTAGTAACTTCAAAGTCTCTGGTCTAATTTCTAGGTCTTTGATCCATCTTGAGAGATAGGATTTAATTCCATTTTCCTACAAATTGATAACCAGTTTTTCCAACACCATTTGTTGAAAAGGCTGACTTTTCTCCAACATATGTGTTTGGAACCTTTGTCAAAAATCAATTAGTAGCTGGGCATGGTGGCACATGCTTGTAATCCCAGTACTTGGAAGGCTAAGACAGGAGGATCACAGGTTCACAGCTAGCCTCAGCTACTTAGTGAGGCCCTCTATAACTTAGTGAGACCCTGTTTCAAAATAAAGAATAAAAAATAGGGCTGGGAGTGTAGCTTGGAGGTAGAATGCCTCTGGGTTCAATCCCCAGTACCAAAAAATAAATATTAAATATCAATTGGCTATAAGTGTGTGGATTTGTTTCTGTATCTTTTATTATGTTTTATTGGTCTATGTGTCTGTTTTGGGGTCATTATCATGCTGTTTTTATTTCTATAGCTCTGTAGTATAATTTGAAGTCAGGAATTGTGATGCTTACTGCAGAGTTCTTATTATTGAGAATATCTTTGGCTATCCTGGGTCTTTTGTTTCTCCATATGAAATTTATGACTGATTTTTCTAGGTCTATGAAGAAGGACATTGATATTTTGGTAGGAATTGCATTGACTCTGCAGATCACTTTTGGTAGAAATGCCATTTGGATAATATTATTCTGCCTATCCGAGCAAGGGAGATCTTTCCATCTTCTAAGATCCTTTTCAATTTCTTTTTAGTGTCTTATAATTTTCATTGTAGAGGTCTTTTACCTCCTTGAATAGATATATTCCTAGGTATTTTATTGTTTTGGGGGTTACTGTGAGTGGAATTGTTTTCTGTATTTCTCTTTCAGTGGATTCATGGTTGTCATAATTCAGGTTTTTAGTATATTTGAATAGTTCTGTAACCATCACCATAATCTAAGTTTGGAACATCTTCATTCCTTCAAAAGGGAACCTAGTATCCATAAGCAGCCATTTCTCAGGTCCCCTCCAGTCATAGGCAAACCACAGGTCTACTTTTTGGCCCTATTTATTTTGAAATTTCATATAAATGGAATCATACACTTTGTGGATTTTTTTGTGACCATCTTCAGTTTCTTTAAATTCACTTTTCTAGTCATTCATTTTTATTCACTTTTACAAAGATATAAATCTGTGATTGGGAATTTACAAAGTGAGTCCTTATCAACAGATTGAGAAGTACTAATTTAATAAACATTTATATATTGTTCATGCAGTTGCTAAGTAAATGGACATTTTGGGATTAATTAGAAGTTTTCAAAATGTCTATATGTGCGACCAGGATGAGTCTTAAGACATACATTTGATTTTCAAATAAGTCTTCAGAAACCCTTGGAGAAAAATGGACTCTTACAGGTGGTGTTATCAGGGTAAGAGGGCATCAGTTGACGTAATCTCATTGAGATGTTCTCCTCTACCATAGCTTTGTGCAAAATTAATTAGTTTTGGGATTTTTTTTTGTGTGTGCGTATGTATGTATGTATATGTGTGTGTGTTTAGGATTTCATCTACATGGGATAAAGTTCACTTTTCTCAAATATATATGTACTTGTTTATGTACATGTATTTATATATAATTTATCAAACTTTATTTTCCAACATAGTTGAAGGCCAGCTCTACATTCAGCAGGGCCTGAATTTAAAAATTGCGGTAGTAATATCATAAAAGATGTTCTTGATTAGAGCTTGTAGAGTGAATATTATCTTCCAGGAAAAATTCAGGAAACACTGAGTTAGTAGCAGAGTAAAAGCTTATCTGTGACTAATATTTATTAAAACACTGATGACAACACACAGTAAAAAGGATGGAGATGGCTAATTTATAGAATCCAAAAATTTTTAGCTTCTTACTTTTTGAGATATTCCTGATTTAACCCATACAAAAAAAGGCAAGAATGAATTTAGCTCAGTATCCCCTTTCTAGTCTACATTTAGTTTTTATTGTGTTTACTGTGTAATAAATACTGTTCCATCTTAAATATACTAAATCCTTTTATTCTCACAACACCCCCATTTCTGTCATTCCAACATTAAATGGTGTCACGCAAATAGTAAGATGTAGAAATGGCTTCAAAAGACATGGACTCTAGCTCTAGAGATTATGTATTAATCATTTTAACCCAATTTTTGTTAACACTAACCTCTTCATACACACACACACACACACACACACACACACACACATACACATACACACACACACACACTTGTTCTTTGTATTGAGTTTACTACAAATAACTGGTACAACTCAATCTCTTACCCACTGTCCCAGGGCAAAACTCTGTGAATCTGGGTGATTTCTCTAAGGGCATAGCCCATCATGAATATTGATTAGTGATTCTTCTTAAAGCCAGCTGCTTAATGCTTAGCCCCCTTTTTGTTTGTTTTGAAACATAACCAAAGAGATTATTAAAATCTTAGCTAATTATTAACACAGTAAGGATGTACAGTGCCAAAAAAAACCACTCAGTAGCCTGGAGGAACCATGATCTTACTGCATCCTCGGGTATCATTGGATGCAGAACTCTCTATTCTTATATTTTTCATCTCCAAACTGATAACATAGACAATAGGGCCTGCTTCTCTTTGGCTTACAAACTCCTGAGCCAAGCTTATTATAAATGAGATGTAACACTTCTTGGTTCCACTGCTTTATTTTACTTGATAAGATAAATTTTTAAAAAGTATAGGCATTACAACACTCCTGGGATTGGGTCAGCACTCGCTGCTCACTGCAAGGTTATTGTTTTTATTCTTTCCATTACAGCATATGCCATGGATAAACCAACTTGACATTTGTTTTGTTTTTCTCCTCTATGCAACAGTACAATAAACAGAGGCTGTACTTGTATGATATCTCCTCTATATTTCTGTTGAAACAAATGTGTTGTGAAATGAGTTCATCTAAAAACAAGCTGCAACTATAACCCAAATGCCTTTGGAGAAGGAACTGTATAATCACACTTTTTTTAACTAAACATATTTTTTATTTGAAGACAAAGATTCTTATTGATCATTTCTGAAATTGAAATAAGTATGTAATTTTGGGTCCTAAAGAACAAACATTACATGAATCTCATGATTTCTGCCTCTCAAAAATTATTCTTTGTATCGTTTTATTTCTATACTATAAGCCAAGTCTATTAAACAGATACTGCCTATTTTTTAATTAAAAACAAAATAAATGCTAGCAAGAATACCTATTAAGGTGAAAAAATCTTTTTTTCTTCTATGAAATTTGACTCTGCTTCTCTCCATATTTTGGATATGAAATATCTTCTCTGAGATCTTAAATGGTCTCAGTACCCAATTAATATTATAATTTCTATATATCATAGATACCAATCTGTGCCCATCAAGGGAAGAAAGGAGAGGATTCAAACTGATAAATATCCCTCAACTCACAAGCAAAAAAAGACTACTGAATTTTTCCTTTGTGAAAAGCTGGCCTTTCCATGAGCCCCAAAATCTGGGTATATGGTATCACTCATTCTATCCACTGGGTATAAGGATAAAACTGTAAAAACTTCACTAACAATTTTTATTAATGACTTGCATTGATAATGCTAATTATTTTTGTTTCAGGCTAAAATTTACATAAATAGTTAATTAAGAATAAATTACTGGGACATGAGGTTTACTTTCCCACTAATTGGGGACATTTTAGCTATTACCCAAGAGTGACCTGTATAAATAGCCCATTATTGTTTAGTTGGTGATTATATATTTCAATTATTTTTCAAGATTTTGCCATACTTAGCAATACATGTTTCTTAAATTTACATGAACATTACAGAAGTGATTGTACCTTTTCTCAGAATAAGTATAACATATTATTTAAATATGCTGTATTGGTTCTGGCACAAAACTAGCACATGAATAGTACATTAATACATATATAACCAAATTATTCAATCAATACAGCAATTGCATAAAATGACTGGAATATACCTGTGCTAAAGGAAAACTTTGCTTATTAGGCAGGAAAAAGGGAATATTTCTTAATAATTTTAGGGAAAATGAACAAAAATCCATATTCCATTAGACACTTTACTCCATGATCTTCTCTTGTCATCATAGTTATTGCTTTTCTAGTTCCTAATTACCTATTAGAAATGCCTTATAAGAGATGAAACTTTGCCTTTAGTTCACCTGCAAATACACAGACAATAGCCCAGAAATACATTCTTAGTTATATCCATAAGCCTTTGAAGGACCAGAATGCTCAGCTATTGTCTCTAGCTCACTCATTCTATCATCTATCTATCATCTATCATCTATCTATCATCTATATCATTAACAGGTCTTCATATTTATTTATGGAATCCAAAGAAAGGGGTAAATCCTCCTGACCTTTGCCCAATGCATACTTGGACTCTCTGTTTGCCTTCTCCATTGGGAACTGAATTTTGGTTTCAGTTTCTTCCAGAGTAATTAATTAGTAGAAAAGACCACTACCCTATTAGAGGGAACTGAGAGCCAAGGATGGGACCAATGGAATATGCTCTGTCATGAGTATTATCATACCCAAGAATTAATCTATGCTGACAAAAAGGAGGAAGACATAGGGTGAAATAACACTTTGACATACAAAAAGCAAAATACAATTATTACTTATTAATTTGATCAGCAATTGTGGAATAATTAGAGGATTAAACTGTATCATTTTTTCCATATTCCTTTAGTTTCCATGGCTATATCAAACAAGAAGCCTTGTAACCTTTTAGTCTATATTTTTCCATTCCTCTCTGTATATAGAGTAATGTTTTTATGTGGAATAATAACCCCTTGTTCTGGTACTAAATATGGTATGTATTTCCTGCAGAATATAACACCATGCCCTTTTTACTCAAAAGTACCTGCCATGACATCAATACTATAGCCTGAAACATGTTATTTGTTGCCAAAGAGGCGCATGCTTATTCTGAAAATTCAAGAAAAACATACAAAAAAATTAAATTAAATCCACCAGTCTCAAACTGAAAACAAAGCAAAAATCCATCTACAGCAAAATGAATAGGCAAATTGTTCTGTTTTCATATGACATTATACTATTCAGCCAAAAGAATGAATCAAATATAGTAACACATAGCAGCAATAATGAATTTCACAAACACAATATTCAAAGGAAGCAAAGAAACAGAATAGATTGGTGGTTCTCAGAGGCTGGGGAGAGTAGTGGGAGGGAGGTATGTGGGAAGGTCGAGCGATAAATAGTAAGTTATAATTACATAGGAATAAGAAGTTCTAGTGTACACCGTGGGGTGACTAAAGATAACAATTATTGCCTGTATATCTCAAAAATGGTACAAGAAAGGAATTTGAATGTTTTTACCATAAAGAAATCAAAAGTGTCTGGGGAAATAGATATCTTTACCCTGATTTAAATATTATACAACATATAATACACATGTACCAAAACATCACACAGTAACTCATTACTTTTATGTATCAGTTAAAAATTAATTTTATTTAAATTAAAAATAAAACTAAAAGTTTTAATATCAATATCTGCTTTTGAAAAAAAATCACAGAATGTCTCCATTGCTCCAGAAATTGGTTTGGGAAGTGATAAAAGCAACTTTCTTCTTTATTTATCTTTTAATAATCTCTATAATACATTCATGTTTAGTACAAGGTTGTCATGTTAGTATTTCTAAAGAAATGGACAGATTCATTAGCTGCTAGTGATGCTAGAATATACAATTGTATGCTACATACAATAACTAGCATAAGCTGGAAGTCAGACTGAGAAATAAAGAGCCTTCTGGAAACTTCCTAACCCAGTGGTACCCATCATGTCAGCGGTTACCACATTTTCTGGAATATCACTTAAGAAATTGTTTTCCCATGTGGGGACATACTAAGTGGACAGAGCACCTCAACCAGATCACCCTTCTACCATGGCCTGTCACCTATAAAGGGAGGTGAGCAGGGCCCCTTCTTCATGTCGCTCATTTCCAGTAAGGCTGAATACTTGTATAATGATTATTTTCTGTTGGAGTAGGAAATGCGACCACTTCAAGTAACACGGATGAAGATGGAGTTTGAAGGTAGCTTGATCCTAGAAACTATATGGCCTCAAAATTGCACATTAAAAAAGTGGTGATTCACACCCGTAATCTCAGTATTTGGGAGGCTGAGACAGCCTCAGAAGTCAGCCTCAGAAACAAGACCCTCAGAAACCTAGAGAGACCCTGTTTCAAACTATTAAAAAATAAGGATAATAATAAATAAATAAAAAGCCTGGGATTTTAGATCAGAGATAGAATGCTCCTGGTTTCAAAATTTCCAAGAGGCACTTAGAAAAAACTGATAAATAAATACCAATCAATCCCCGGTACCGCAAAAAAAAAATTGACAAAGAAATAGTTGTAAGTGAATCACAAAAACAGTATAGGTAATAATAATACTTTCTATGTTCCATAAAACTTTGTTATTATAAATAAAGGTGACATTAAATTTTCAAGTAATTTTGTCTTTAAAAACTTTGAGGGAATATACTAATGTAATTTAAAATTTCTTTCTTTTACAGAAAGAAAATTTTTCTCTATAAATAACTAAGAGAGGATGAAAATTATGGCCTTCTATTCCTCAGAAAAATTTTAAAGGATGTTGTTCCTATTTTATCCTTAAATGTTAAATATACTTCATAATCATTTTTGATAAAACTATATATCAAAACTGGAGGTGATAAACATTTTGCCTTCTGAAAATAGAAGAAAAATTATACTTAAGTGCTCAGAAATTTGCTTTAAAGTAATCCTCCCTTTAGTACTGCATTGTCTTTATAGTTTTGTATATATCTCACTAATTTTTTGGTGCCATGTGGAAGAAGTTCAACTCAAAACCAAGACATAAAAGGAAAAGAAAAGTTTTGGAAAACTTGTTCAATTTCAAAACTTCATGGTGTGGCAGGTAGGACATTTTTTTAATTTCACCTCTGTTGCCCTGTTGTTGTAGGATTCTTTTAATCAGACTGACTCATTCCTTGTTTAGAGAAACCAGCCACCAGCATTTCTCATGCTTCACAAGAGTTTCATAGCCAGAGATACTAACATACTGTTTCACTAATTCTAACTTCAAAAACCCCTAAGAATGACTAATTGCTTCAACTTGGTTCAGGTACCAATCCACAACGCAAGACAATCAACTCTGTCCAGTCTACTGGATTCTATAACAAAAATTTTCTCTTTATATGATTAAATGGGGGAAGGATTGTTTTCTTTAAACTAACAACATGGTTCCCAGAAAAATAAGCAAACAATAACAACAAAACAGGAGTTTTGGGTAGATGGAAAATTTAGATATTCAGTAATCTGTATTAATTTTGCCTTATTTCTTTGAAAAAGAAGTCCATCTGTAATTAGTATATAGGATATTTACACACTAGTCACAAACATACTTGTTCTTGTTTAAAATGCAGTGTACTATTAATTTCACTTTTATTTTAATGAACTATATAATGTAAAGTATTCAATTACACGTTTAGTTAAGTAAGATTAAGGGAGATTTGGGCTTAAAGAAAGCCTCTTTACTAATGTTCATCTAACCAAAAAATAATTATGTTCTTTTAATATGCGTTTTTCTTTTCATGAAGTAAATGTTTATTAAGCCCAACAGTTTTCTTCACTGTGTTTTAGGTATCAAATGGATGAAAGGAGGGGAAAAACCCAATATATTACCCACCTACAAGCTGTTTATCAGAGATTGCTTGTTGAATAGAAAGGGCTTTTAAGTGGCACCCCTTAAACAGGCTGTGGGATCACATCACTATCTAACTAAATGCTTGCCCATTAGATAACTCAGTTTATAGACAGTCCACTGTTGAGTACATTGCTATGGTAATGTAACTTTATAACATTTCATGTCTTAAATACATATACATGATACATATCTATATATCATGGTATCTCCTTGATATTTTGCTTGGAGTCTCTTTTTTCCTATCTTCTATTCTTTCTCTAATTTGTTGTGATTTTATAGAGATTGTGCATGTATTTGCTGGGTTCTAGTTCAAGATCAAAATTTCTCAAGGGTTGGAGATGGCAGTTATAGAAAAGTCATATGTTGCAGTTTAGATCTTTGTCCATATTTAGGAGTATTCTTTCGTCTTTGTGCATGGAGCTGCTTTAAGTAGTCTTGGAGAATTAGCTTTCTGGCTTTCCTTCCTTGCAGGACTCTTGCTAATTACAGGTACAATGATGGCATGTCTATGCAATTATTATGTGGTAGACAGCTCTTTAACTAAAAAGAGCCATGTCTGAAATTATGCAAGAATTTTAAATGCCATCGTTGTCTTCAGAAAGTATCAATTGCATAAAATATTATTCATCTGCATGGTGAAATACCTAGATGGATTCTTTTTCTTGATGAACTTTTGCCAGTTTAGGTTGTATGTTGTAGCCTAGAGATTATTGATCTTTTCAACAACCATAACAGACACAAAGCAAAACCCTTTCTCTTGAATTTCAATGTGACTATTGTATACAAATATTTTGGAATCAAATAGACAAAAATCACCCATTGGTGGACCTAAATATGCACATCTTTTAATCTGCCAGGATTATCTTCTTCTGGAGAAAATGCTATTGGCCATGCCATATCTTAAAAAAAATCTATCTTTAGTAAAATTACATTTAAAATACATTGGAAATTCTGTGCTTAGATTTTACTAGCTTACAGACTATCACTCCAGGTTTGCCTTAAAAAGCATAGCATCAGCAAAATGCCCTCTGGTTCACATCAATTGATATATTTAATTGAGCCACCTGGTCTTACAACAGAAAAACATTTCCACACAATTCAAAAGCCCCAGCAAGGAGCAATAGATTTGTAAAGCCAGGTGTAGGAGTCCCACTGTTTCTCCAGCTTCATTTAAATGTATGATTTAACTGAAATTATTGAAAGGAGAGGATCACAGCAGAAGCAGCATAATAGCAAATGTGGTCCCCCAATGCTAATTAGGTATTTGTTTCATAAATGCTGAAAATATAATAAAGTGGTATATTGATGAAAATATTTAACCTCTTGTATATCTTTATTCAATATCTCTATTTCCAGTCATATAAACCACCTACTCAGAATATGGGATATCTACAAGCAAAAGATTATTTTGATAATTCTTCTGGTTTGTGTATTTCCTAAGTATTCTTTCTGATTTTTAAATTGGGCTTTTAGACCTGGTTACTAAGGTTATTGCCATAAAACTACTTTGCTTGTATTGTTTGTACTATTATTTATGCTAGAAAATACCACTAGGATAAATGAAATTAAATTGACTGAAACATATCTCTGTCCTGTGCTGAAGTAAAATTCCAATTTAGGCCAACAAAGTCATGTCCTAATATATATATATATATTCAATATATATATATATATATATTGAAAAAAGATAGGTTTATAAGATATGCTAAATGAAAATACTGATCCTTTGTATATCTTTGGCTATTTTTATTTAAAAAATGCAAACAGCCGGGCGTGGTGGCTCACGCTTGTAATCCCAGTACTTTGGGAGGCGGAGACCGGAGGATCCCGGTTCGTGGCCAGCCTCAACTCTGTCTCTCTCTCTCTCTCTCTCTCTCTCTCTACTTAGTGAGGCCCTCCGCAACTTCGTGAGACCCAGTTTCAAAATAAAGTATAAGAAAATAGGGCCGGAGGTGTAGCACGGAGGTAGAACGCCCTTGCGTTCAATCCCCGGTACCGCAAAAAAAAAAAAAATGCAAACTTTAGAAATAAAATATTTAACTCTATTTCTATTTCTCAAAGAAAAATGAGAAAAGTATCAGTATTTTATCAATATCACTATTTTAGGTTGTATATATATATATATATATATATAGGTAGACTATCTATCTATATCTATATATCTATATCTATCTATCTATCATATATATATATATATATGTATTTTGGTCCTAGGGTTAAATCCACAGGCATTCTACCTCCAAGCTCCTCCCTCAGCCCTTTTCTATTTTTTATTTTGAAACAGGGTCTTGCTAGATTGCTGACGGTCTTACTAAGTTGCTAAGACTGGTCTCGAATCTATGATCCTCCTGTCTCAGCCTCCCAACTACTGGGATTACAGGCATGCACCAACCATGCCTGGTTTAGATGATATATTTTTAAGAATGTGTTGCCATAGGAATTTTATAAAACTTTTTACAATTTTCCCCTTTTCCCATAAGTCATTTTCTT
Source organism: Glis glis (assembly GCA_004027185.1). Lineage (NCBI taxonomy): Eukaryota > Metazoa > Chordata > Mammalia > Rodentia > Gliridae > Glis > Glis glis. The sequence continues at coordinate 55,824 of PVJS01004336.1, forward strand.
TAGAAGTAAATAAGAAGTTAAATTGCAACTTACATCCTAGGGCTGAAGATGAGTTTCTAATTACACCACAGACTTGGCCATCTAGGATTAAATGGTGTTGTTATTTCCACTTTAGAAGTGCAGCTAGTGAAGAACAAAGTTGAGGTTTTTTTGTTTTTTTGAAGAAAAAAACCAGGTGGATCTTGCATAATTCTCCTAGATCAAAACGATTTTTTCTCAAGAAAAAAGGATTATCATCTATCAAATAATGGGTACACTAGAATTATATCTTTATGATATTCACTGCAAATTTCACATATTTTGTAAGAACTGCAAATCTACAACATATTTCCTACTTTTCATGATATAAGCCCAAATTCTTCTTAAGAACCTTGTAGTGCCCAATTCTCAGTGGTATGTTTCTGTGCAATTCCAAGTCAATTTAGCTAATTCCTTCACTGTCAGGATGTTTGCTTAGCGTTTGCTTGAGGCTGAACTTACAAAATGCAGAAAATATTTATCCAGTTCAATCAGAATTTCAATCAGTTTCTGTGGAAATGGGCAGAAAAATGAGGAGGGTTAGTGGAGTTTTGGACAGACTGACTAGATTTTTTTTTTCCATTATGTTGAGAATTCCTGCCCAGGATGTTCCAGTTTGCTAAGTGTGGCTCCATAGCCTCCATAACCAAGCCTCTAAAATGGGATAGTTTTCCCATCAAAATAACCATTGTAAGCACCATCCATCAGCTCTCAGTCCATTCATTCAAAGGGAAATCTGAATTGCTTTATTACCCATACTCATTGCCCCTCCTATAGACTTCAAGGCTGAAACCAGAAGATGCAAAAATAAAAATTATAAGGTTTGGGATGTAGCTGAGCTGTAGAGGGCTTTCCTAGCATTTGTCAGGTTCTGGGTTTGACCCGCAACACACATACACACACACACACACACACACACACACACACACACATACACACACACGCATGTATACACGGAAACTGAAGCGGTAACTACCACTTTATTGATGCAATTCACATGAAAAATCTCATATTCTCTTTAAAACAACTACATGTGCCTCCATTGAATGGGAAACTGGAGGGAAATAACTTTGCACTTTTTGCTGGTTTGAAATAAAATATTGTGTTTTCTTCCATCTACTTTGTTTTTCTCTACCACAGTTAGACTTTTAACAACCAACAAGATTAAAAATATTATAATATTTCATGAAATCATCACATCAAAACTGAATTGACTGGTAAAAAAATAACATAAGCCATACTCTCAGGTCTTATCTAGTTCATGTCATTTTTCATTGTCATTTTTCTAATGTCCCACTGTCAAAACATAATGTTTCTTTAAATTCTTCAAAGAATGCTTCATTTGTGTTCCTATACCAGGTATTGAAATGCTTTTGGACATAATTCTTCCTCACCCCTCTTCTTATTTTGTTTTAATGGGAAAATTCCATACACATGAGCAAACGGGAATTTAATTAACCTGTGACTTGCCAAGGTCAGTTTTAAACATCATTACTCACTAGATTACACACATCAAAAACAATTGTTTCACAAAGGTACAATGATATAAAAATGGGCTGAGTAACACAGTTGGGATTTATTCATTCTTTTCCTCTAGCTTTAAATTTAATCAATTTCTAGACAAACACTGGCTAAAGCATAAAGCTTGGAAGCATATGTTTACAACAAATCAACTAAGAAACTAAATCTTCTTCATTTATCAAAACCAGAAATATTAGCAGCCTACTAATTCTTTATGTTTTTGTGAGGAAAAGAATGTAGGTAATTGGGGGAGGGAGAAGGATCCTGAGTTATTTTATGGTTGTCATCTACACTTTCCATTCAAGAAAGCATAATTTCCTCCTGGAAGGAAGCAGATTTCATGCCTCAGGGTGGACATAAATCAAACAGAAATGCTATAGCATAGACTATAATTTTATAAACTATCATGTTGTGTAAAATAGAGTTAAGCTGTAATCTATGATGCAGTTACCATCCCTCTAAGGAATAATTGAGTAATGGGCAAGCAGCTCTAAAGAGCTTTGGGTGCTATGATCTTTTGGCTCCTCCGGAGAATGTATAGGCTCTTTCAGGTAAATGATTTTGGAAGTTTTCACAGTGCCTTTTATTCTACAAAGTCACTTAGACTCCAGTAAAGCCATGTGCATCTCTTTCACAACATGAGCAGATTCTAAGCTATTTAAAAAATTGCATTTTTCTCCCAAATGTAATAGTTGTTTTATATTAACAGTTCTGAAAATTATGAGACATTCCATAAAAGGATTTAAATTCTTTCAAAAGAAGAAAATGTTCATTATGAGTTTCTAACTTGTAAGACTTAACTTCGAAGTAGGATATGTATATGTAGAATTTGGTAGTTTCTCAATATTATAGTTTAGAATGATGTAAATCTAATAGGGCACTATGAATCAGCTCCAGCATAACTGATCAGTTGGGACAAACACTGGGATATTTAATAATGATTTTCAGCATTTATCCTGCATTTTTCATAATCAAACAACCATCAACTGTCAATTGTCCAGCATGCTCATGGCTTATAACTTCCACTTCTTGGCCCAGTCCCAGTCGCCGCCTTTTGGGCATTTCACCATCATTAGGCATCTCCATCACAGGCGAGCTAGGGGAAAGAGAATGAGGAGAATTTCAAGTCAGTCAATTTCATTGTTCATTCCCAGCACTTTTATTTTTTTTAACAGACCAGTGGAGGATAGTTTGAAATTGTTACCTAACTCAAATATGACATTAACTTCATCTGTCTCTTATCCATATTGTGTCAGTTGAAATTACAAATATTATTCACTTTTGACAACTTGAGCACAGAATGCAGTTTTAGAGACACACTCTTGTGTTCTGTGCAAAGCATACTACATTTTTGGGAAGGCATGGCAAATTCTTACCTGGTTATGCTGTCACAATCTCTGTCAAATATTTTAATTGTAAAGTTAGCATAGGTTTAAGGAATCAAAGTATGATAAGAGATATTAATTTTTCTCTATTTATTAGAATGAATAGTTTCATTCTATGGAAGAAATGATAGTGAACTCACACTGATGTGTATCTTTCAGGATGTTCATTTTAAAATGAGTATTATTCTGTATTGTTTTTAAATTTGTTAATTTTTAAACAATATAACAAAAATAGGCGCTTTTTCACTTTGAGTTATATAGATCAACCTACTTATTTTATACTGCTGAATGTTATTGTATTGTTTGTATAAAAAATTTCATTAAGCCAGTCTCAAATAAAAGGACGTTTCCCCCATGGAGAGCAATCTTGGCTGTCTGCCTTACTTGATACAGAAAACTCCTCTCTATAATCTCCTATACAAATTTCCAAAACACCTCCATAGGGAAGTATTATCTTTTTATAGAAAACAATATTCTAAGTGATGGTTTCTACCTATCATTCTGGTGTCATAAGTATAATTAATTTGTCTAGAATATCATCATCTATAATGAAATTGTAAGAATAGTAAAATATGAGAAATGACATTAATATTAAAAAATTTCATAGCTAATATCTGACTTTATGCATTTATTTCTCAAGGCAATATAACTGATAATATTTAATATTAATGTCAATTATCATTAGAAATCTAATTGGGATAGAGCTGTATATAAATACAGCATTTAGGTAAAATGTTACTTATGTGCAAAAGACTAAATTTGTGTCTTCCCAAAATTCATATATTGAAATAAAATTCCTGATCTGGTGGTTTTTAGAGGTGGAGTTTTAGAAGGTGATTGGGGTTTAGTCCACATGGGTCCTGAGTGGAGCACTTAATGAGGATGGTACGAGGGACTTTTCAACAAACTTGAGTTTTTCTGACATCACGTTTGTGCATCTGATGTGTATAAAGTGATATCTCACTCTGGTCTTAAGTTGTATTCCCAACAGCAATCTATGAGAATTCCAATTTTTTTACATCCTTGACAATACTTGCTAATTTTCTGTTTTAGAAATTTTGGCCCAGGGTTGAAGGTTTAGCTCAGTGATAATGTGCCTAAAATGTGCAAAAACATTGGTTCAATCCTCAACACCTCCCCCTAAAATTCTGGCTGCACTGGCGGGTTTAAATGATATATCATTGTGGTTTAGATTTGCATTTATATAATCACTAATAATCTAGAGCATCTATTCAAGTGCTTATAGGTCATTTAAACATCTTTGTTGATGAATGATCTATTTAGATTCCTTGCATATCTTTTATTGGACTACCTGTTTTATTTATTAATTACTTGTTAGAGTCTCTATATATTCTAATATAAGATCTTTATCAGATGTACAATTTAAAATAATTTCTGTGATTGTGTGGTTACTTTCTTTACTTTTTTGATAGTGTCTATCAAAGCACAAATATTAAAATTTGTCTGGTTTTGTTAATGCTTGAACTTCTACAGTCATATATAAAAGCTATTTCCAAATATTAGGCTATGAAATATTTCCTCCATAATTTATTCAAATAATTTTCAAATTTTAGCTCTTAAATTTGGGGTTGTGATCAATTTTGAGTTAATTGTTGTATATTGTGTTAATAGAAGTTTCATTTTATTGTTTTGCATGTGCATGTGCACTTGTTCCAACACCAATGGTTGAAAACACTATTTTTTCTCCATTGAGTAGTCTTGGTACCCTTGTTGAAAATAGATTGCCTATAGACACATAATTTTATTTCTAGATATACAATTTTATAATTTTATTCCCTTGATCTATATCTATCTGTATGCCAATAACACTGTCTTGATTATCTTTTTTGTTTTTTGTTTTATAGTAAGTTTTTGAAACTGGGAAGTGTGAGTCTGCCTACTTTGTTCTCTTTCAAGACTTTATTTTTTCTTATACTGTGTTCCTTACAATTGCTCATACATTTTAAAATCAGCTTGAACATTCCTTCTTTTGATGGGGATTGTGTTGAATCTGATGATATTTTGTGAAGTGTTGTTAGTTTTTTATGGCCTAAACATCAGTTCTATCTTGGTAAATAATCCATGTACCCTCAAAAAACAAAATGTATATTCTGTTTTGGTGGAATGTTCTAGACATGTCTGTTAAGGCTAGTTGGTGTATAGCTTTTTTCAAGTTTCCCACTTCTTTGTTGATGTTCTACCTAGTTGTTCCATCCATACTGAAAACTGGATATTGAATTTTTTAACTATTTCTCCCTTCGTTTTCTATCATCTTTTGTTTCAAGTACACATATATTAACATTTGTATAGGTTCCTAATGGATTGACCAGTTTATCTTTATAAAATGTTCCTCTTTATTTCTAATAACATATTTTTCTTTTAAGCCTATTTTGTCTGATATCAGTGTAGCCCCTTAAACTTTTTTGTCACTGATGTTTACATGATATATTTTCCTTGCTTTTACTTTTAATCTATTTGTATCTTGGTCTCTAATATCCACAAGAGACACTTGCATAGAGGTCAAAGAAAGGAAAAAAAGAAATATCCAAGTCACAGCTCCACTGAAACAGGAACCACTATGGATTGGGACAGAGTGAGGGCCTCAGCCTGGAACCCATAGACGACTTTGGTTCTTCTCTCCAAGAACCGAAAGAATTTGGCTTAAGTGACACAGGAATTAGTGTGCAATGTGTAAGAGGAGACATGTAGCATGATTCCCACACAGGAGGGGATTCAAAAGGGTCACCGTTCCCTGATGCTGGCACTGGGCCTTGGCTGCTTTGCTGCCAAGGAGACACCATCAAATCACTGTTACTGCTACTTTTTGTTTGGGCAACAACTCTGCAAACTTGCTGGCTTACTGATCATAGCCATTGACCTCTGCTCTCTTCTCGCCACTGTATGCTTGCTGTGTGCCCTCAAACACCAGCTTATTTACCCAGGCAACTTCTCTGATTGGTCCTTAGATCTGGACCCTGATTGGTCCTTAGAGCTGAGCCATGATTGGTCCATTTTCAATCCTTCTTTGGAATCCCAGATCAGTCTCGACCTAGAAGTCCAGGAAAGCTGCCAGACAGGCCCTTACTCCAGTTTACCACCCTTTATCCTTTTATCAGTCTGACCTTCAGAGGGCGCTCCCTCCTTAAGGAAACAAGTCCTCCCACTTCTCTTCAATTTACCAAGCACTAGCAATCAGCGGCAGGTGGCTTCCAAGTCTCAGGTGCTGAGGCCAGAGTGAGATGTGCTGCAGGTGTGCAGCCCACTGCAGACTGCCAAGGCTCAGCATGGAATGACCTATAACCATCTCATAAATAACTTTTATGTTGATGATATGCTGATATAGCAATATTTGGGATCTATTAGACTAAATACAATAAATTATTGACATTCAATAAATAAATAAATAAAATGTATGTCTTTATATATGTATACATATATGTATACATATATACACATGTATATATATATGTATACATATATACACATGTATATATATGTATGTATGGAGAGAGAGCGAGAGAGAGATTTTTATCTAGAGTGATAATCTTTGCTTTTGGATTAAGTTGCTTAAAATATATTCATATTTAAAGTACTATTAATATAGTTAGTTTTGTCATTTTTTGTATTCTACCTATTTTGTCTTTTATCTCTCTATCCCTTCTTGACTGCTTTATTTTGCATCACATGAATATTTCCTAATGTAGCATTTTATGTAATTTAAGAATTTTAAAATTATTTTTTCAGTTATTTCTTTTGTGGTCACTCTATGGCTTACTCATTATGTACACTTTAACTTATGAAAATTAGTTTTATGTTTGTATGAACTTGGATCCAGTGAGATATAGAAACATTAGTCCTGTACACCTCTGTTCCTTTTCTCACTTTTTGTTATTATTACAGTATATACATATTTCTATATGTAATGTGATTTTATATGTATGTAACTATAATTGCTACCAACCAAACAATATACTTTATAACTATTATTTTATACCATTTAACGCTTTTTTTCCTGTGTATATGGTACTGGGGATTGAACCCAGGAGCACTCTACCTCTGAGCTACATTACCAGCCTATTTTATTTTAAAACAGGGTCTCACTAAGTTACAGTGCACTGGCCCCAAATCTGCAGTCATCCTGACTCAGCCTCTCAAGTATTGGGATTACAGGCATGCACTACAACATCCATCTCCATGTAATATCTATGAAAGAAGTTGATAGAAAAAAGCTTACCGTCGTGTACTGCATAATAATATTTTGATTAACATTGGGCTAAATGACAGTGGTTCCATAAGATTATAATGCAGCTTAAAAAACTCTATTATCTAGTGATGCAATACCATCACAACATCATAGCGAAATGCATTACTCATATACTTTTTGCAATGCTGGTGTAAACAAACCTAGTGTGCTGTCAGTTATAAGAGTACGGTATAATTATGTATAGTACCTCATACTTGAAAATGTGGAATAAATGGCTATGTTACTGGTTTATATATTTACTATAATAGACATTTTATCATTATTTTTAGTATGCTCCTTCTACTTATTAAATAAAACATTCAAAAGCATATGCCATATTACACTGAGAGCCATTTTATATATCTCATGTTTACTGCATCTCTTGAGTGCATAATTTGTTAATGTACTGGATTTAATTTTGTGTTGTTTCATTCATTATGTCCCCTATGTGTATGAAAACTGCTGATAATATTTTTAGTGAAAGTCTATGTTGAGTTATTGACCTGGAAAAAAATTGTAAGTGAGTAGGGACTAAAAATGTGGAAAAATCAGTGATGGCTCACCAGTCAGGCATGACTCAATCCATGATAGCTGTAAACCGAGAGCTAGAAACTTGAAGAACTGGTTTTCCTTATCTCACTTGTCTGTTTGTCAGAATATTTAGGAGGGTAGGTTGCACCTCCTGAATAATCTACCAGTATTCAAGTCTTGTCTCACTAACTGCTCTTTAGGGAGTCAAACTTTGTTAAATTCTCATGTGAATTCATCCACTCTCTACATTGTAGATTTAATCATATTATCTTCCAAGACAACTATTGTGTAAATTGCATGTATTATATTAAATGCCTTAGAGTGTTAACTATAGAGTCACATTACAAGAGAGAATGAGTCTTTGTTCATTGTGCATTTCTTTCACGTTTATAAGCTCCTGGAGTCCTATGCAGTATGTCGGCTATGTTAATAGAAACAGGATAAAAGAGAAAAATCAAAAGATATGGGAAAAGGTACGTATTGAGAGCAACATACTTATTGAAACAACCACAAAAGAGTAACAAACTATATTTAATAATTGTCAACATAATCGCCAAGTCTTTAAATCCAAAGGTGTTTAATGATGAAATGCAATGCCATGTTTCTGGAAGTCAATAATCATGGAAATGACTACATAGCTAGGTACTTATTAAGTAGCCAATTCATCGTGTCATTTCATTTTCTTTAAATGTATAGTTCTTTTGTAACCTTCTTTAGTTTATTTTTGTGATTTTGTGCACAGTATTATAAGTGGTCCAAGTTTCTTTTATCTTGCTGGAGGTAGAAGCCAACCCTCAATTACACTTGTAAAAATCTGGAAAGGAATGAGAATATTGTTGACTCGTGATGTTGAGTTGCAGCAGGCTAGAGCAACAGGACTGAACTGATCTCTCTGTGCTGCCCCATGGGCCAAATGAGCACCTGGAGCACATTTTTGGACCTTCCTGGTTTAACCATTACCTCCAGTCTAATACAATCTCAAGCTTATATACTTGAATGAGGAAGAGAAGGGCATTCAAACCCCAGTTTCATATATAATGTGATAGAGCGATAATATATGTTCTATTCTAATTTTAATTTGATTCTCAGGGCTTCCTCCAGTTTATGAACAGGTGTGACTGATAGTACATATGCTTCCAGGATTATTGACTAATTGAGATATTTCACACTTACTTATCCTACTCAATTTTCAAATGTTTAGTTTCATCTAGTCCTGGGAATAGACACATTTTAATCACCACCGTATCTTCTTCTGAACCTTCACTGTGGTTGGCTTTTCCCTATAAACTTTGAACTGCTTTGATTTAACTCACTTTGGATTTTCATAAAGAACCTCTCCTTTTTGAAATGCCTACTGTAGATTATGACAGCTATTCCCGTGGTGATTTTTTTTCCTATTCAGAGATTGCTAGTAAAATGGATGTGGAACCCTATTCTTATACTAGTCATAGTCCTTATGGTGCTAAAAGCAACTGAAAGAATAATGCAATATATAGATTTCCGTTCACATCTAAGCCTACAGGGAAAGTGAGAACTCACAGGAAAACTCAGTGTGAATGGACATATCCTAAGAATGGGGTGGAGTAGTTCAGGTATAGTTTGTCCCTTTTCTAATATCCTGGAGCTTCTTAGGTTGTATGTAACTAAGGTCAGATGGAATATTTCACATTTGACTCTAAAACTTGTAGTTTTGGTGAGCTCCATTTGACTAAGAAATTAACAATCTGGTTTAAAAAAAAAGAATATAAAAGAAAAAAAAAATCCTTGGCCCTTACTCTTAAACTTTTTCTTCATTCTATGTATTATAATAGTCTTTTTGTGAGTTCCTATTTTTCTAAAGCTATTTGAAGTTCTCATTCCCAAGACACTGCCCACTTCTTACTGATCTTCTATTTGTTCTGTCATTCTGTGATCTTATAGTCCCCAGGGTTTCATATAGTTCTTATATTCCAATGACTCAAAGATTTTTCCTCCTAAATTGCTGATAGGAAAACCAGATATATTTTAGATTTATCTATGTGAAGTATTTTGTAGAAGCCACAAAGATAAATATACTTGTTGCTAGGCACATATTTTATTTAATTATATGTTCACAACAATTCTGTGAAGTATCTATTATTGAGCTTTCTTTATCTAGATGGAAAAAAAGAACAAATAAGTGAACTAAATTGTCATGGTCACACATCTAGTAATTGGCATATATAGTCTGTGTAATTCTATGAGCAATGCAGTTTGCTCTATATTACTTTGTCAAAATTTTAAAAAGTCCAAAAAGAGCACATGATTTTCTATTCAAGTGCTATTTCTTACTGTGTTCACATTATCTCATTAACGGGGTTATTATCTCTCAGATTTTAAATTTTAAAAATCTGATATCATTTTGTCTGGATCTCTTCTTCTTACTCCCTATATTCAGTTAAGCAATATGTCTTACTATCATGGCTTATGGAATACAGTCTAAATCCTTCTCTCCATTCTCATCTTTAACAAGGCTATTACAATAATCTTGTAACCATTCTTGACCTCCTCAGAGCTCTCTCCAAACAGCTACCAGAATTACTTATATAAAATGCAAATTAGATCATTCAATTTACTTTAAAAATACTTTTAGAAGATCTCCTATTACCTTTAAGATAAAATCCACACTTGGTAATATGGAATTGTGTAGTCACCAAAACATAATCTTTTCTCACTTTTCTTTACCTCCATTTCTGGTCTCACAATCTTTGTTTGCATAATACTCAGTACCTTGTAGTAATTTAGGTCACTGTTTTGTACCACTGTATAAATTTCTTTATATATTACTTTTTCTTTCAATCAATAAATATTTATTGTGCATCTACTACAGCCCAAGCATATTTCAGGGCTTAAAACATATTGGTGATCATGACTGACTAAAATCTCTATGTTCATGGACCTTATAATGTAGTAGTGGGAGGTAGAAAATAAATAATACATATGGTAATTATTTAGTAAATGAGAAGGTGGTAGGTGTTATAGAAAAATAACATATAAAGAAAGGGGTATTGAGAGTCCTGGTAGTAGTTTGCAGTATCAAATAGGATACTTACATTATGCTTTATATGGAAAGCAACATTTGAGAAAAACTTTAAGGACCTGATACACTTAGCCATGCTGTTATCTAGAAAGGTATTCCAGTATGAGAGGCTCCAGCTAGTATAAATGTAATATATAAGAATGTGCCAGGTATATTCAAGAAATAGCAAAGACACCAAGAGCCTCATGAGATTGGATGATCAGACCAAATGCAAAGTCATTGTGGGGTACAAGGTTTAACAGGGAGTCAGGTCATACAGGAACCATTGTGAGGACAAGCTTTATTCAGAGTATAATGAAAGGTCAATGAAGGATATTGAGCAGAGGTGCAATGTACTTATTACTTTTAAATGACAACACTTAATTTATAAGTAAATTAAGTTTGCTGAGAATAAGAATAAAACCAGACATAATAGTTAAAATGTTACTGCAAAAATTCAGGAGGGATAAATGATGGTAGCTTGGACCAACGTAATAGTACTAGAGATGTTGCTAGTAGAATTTTGAATATATTTCAAAACTAGAGCCCCCATTTTTTTTGACAGGTTAAAAATGAAGTGTATAAATTTAGAATTGATCTCAGCAGCCGGGCGTGGTGGCGCACGCTTATAATCCCAGTACTTTGGGAGGCGGAGACTGGAGGATCCAGGTTTGCGGCCAGCCTCAGCTCTCTCGCTCTCTCTCTCCCTGTCTCTCTCTCTCTCTACTTAGTGAGGCCCTCCACAACTTCGTGAGACCTGGTTTCAAAATAAAGTATAAAAAATAGGGCCGGGGGTGTAGCGCGGAGGTAGAACGCCCCTGGGTTCAATCCCCGGTACCGCAAAAAAAAAAAAAAAAGAATTGATCTCAGCAGGGTTGTTTTAATTCCTTACCTGTCTTTGGGGTGCCAAAAACCATGGTGTTTGCCGTTGGATGAATCTGGATGATATATAATCTATTGATTAGTATATTTTTGCTAAATTCTGAAATAGAACAGGGGTAACTTATATCAGCTTGCTAGCAATACTTATAAAACAAAGTGAAGATTTGCACCTGGTTTTTGTTCTGTTGGTTTGTGCTATTGAGCTTTGTCATGTAGCCCAGTTTTGCCCATGTTACAAAAGGAATATAAAAGACTACATTTCAGACAAGATATGGCTCCTCTGAAATCAAGGCATATCACAGACAGACATCTTAATGTTTTACTACCTTAAGACAAAGCACATCTTGTATGGTTAATACTGTGTTCCCTGGAATTCATATCTGGAATTCTGAGGTCTCTCTGATTTTTATTGTATTTCCTTCTTGCCTTCCTGCCTTCCTTCTTTCTTTCTGACTCCTTTATAGGCTTTCAGAATTGCTACATGAGGTATGGAAGAGAGAAACTAAGAACTACTACAGAGTTTTGGTCTGAGTAATTGGAAGGTGGAGCTGCTATTGACCTAGAAGAGAATATACAGGTAAGAGATAGGAGAGTAAAGGAAAGACATTAGAAACTTTATTTTAGAGAGGTTGAATTTGACACATTTATTAAATATCCAAATGGATATACTGAGTAAGCAGTGGGATAGACATATCTAGAGTTTACAAGAAGGGTCTGGAATATAAATATAAATTATTAAGATAAAGATGGTATCGAAAGCAATGTTACTTGTACATTTTCTTCTTGTAGAAATTTTTTTATTCATTGTTCCTTGGCAACCTTTAAACAATCTTAAAGACCCAATTCAGCAACAAATTTCTCCCTGGGAACTTTCCCTGAACTTCCTGTGTTAGGAGAGGTTCTTTTATTTTGTGTTCCTCTAATAATATATGGAATATAAATGTAATTGAAATTATCACTGGCAGAAATTACATATATATATACACACATATATATGTATACATATATATGTGTGTATATATATGCCTTATCCATTAGACAATTATTTATTTTAGGGAAGAACTCTGTATTATTCCTCTTCATATTTCCAGTACTTAAAATGATTCTGAACTGAAAACTTATGCCCAATAATATTTCTACCAAGTAGGCCTCATTTCCTTGTAGACTCCAGAATTACCAAGATTGTGAGCAAGGAGAAAATCTCTTAGAAAAATGTAGATGGTAAGACGGTCATCATGCATGCCTAGCTGAGGTTTATGAATCCATTTATTCAGGGTCTACTGAGAGTCTTATGAGTTGGTCATCAGCCCAAATCAATTTGCTATCTGAGTTCTCTTGTCAGGAAGCCACACAAAACAGATGTATAATCCAATCATATCTGTGCTAGATCTTTCTGGTAGACATGAAGTATCTTGACCTTCTAGTCTCCTGAAGCATGGCAAAAAGAAGCAGGTCTTGCATTCCTTATTCAAATCAAGACTTTTTTGACCCAACACTGCTCAATGAGGAGATTCTCCAGAGACCTTGAAGTAGTCTGCAATGAGACCCAGGTACCTTGACCCCTGAACAATGAGTGGAGAGAATTATTTTCAAAATTTCTACTAATTCTTTGTTTTCTCTTCTTAATAGTCATACTTATGCATTGTCATATTTATTCCACAAAAGAATATGAATAGGAAAATGACCATTGATGTTGGTTTTAGTCATGGGTTTCAGTTGTTCCTTATGTTAACAATCAAGGGTCAAGGAAAGTTACCTTAACTGAGGCATGTTTTTTACTTGACAGATATTCTTAAATAATACAGGAAATATAAACGTTTTAAGCAATTAAGAATTAAAAAAAGTCTAATGAACTCCCATGTACCCATAATCTAGCCTCAGCATTAGGTAAAACTTGATACTCTCCCTCCACTGGAACAGTTTGAAGCCAAACTTTGATTCCATCATATTTGATTCTTAAGTATTTCAGTATATATTCACTACCAAGAAAAGTTAAGTGTGTTTTTCTTATTTTCAAATCTAATAGTATATGTAAACTTTAAAGATTAAGAAGTAAAATTGCTCATAATGAAATTTAATATAATCAATTATGAAGATGATATTCAAATTTCTGAAATTACTTCATAACTATATTATCGAGTTGATTTGTTTTAACAGTATTATTTGAACAATATCCAAATCATGTTCTTTTTTGTAAGCATTTTATTGATCTTTTAGGTCTCTTAAGTGATAAT